>JAIFTH010000204.1:0-44934 GCA_019968535.1 Fragariocoptes setiger | reverse complement strand
CATCTAACAGGTGATTGGTGAAATAGCGAACGATGGGCGACGAGGAAAGGGGCGGTAATCACCCTCAAAAGTGGGCGGTGTCGCAGAGCAGATAGCTGGTAGCTCTACCCCATCTGCAGCATTGAGCAGTGAGCGTGGAACATCGTCACAGCTCTTGACGGCAGACCAAGAATGATGCTCGATAATACATGAGCATCAATTCGATTCTCTGATCCTGCTAAAGCGGAATAGAGCTGCGCCGATAGAGCGCGGAATAGAGCTGCTCGGGGTGGCCCGAGTGAGCTGTAGCTCTCACAAGGAAACGTCTCGAACCGATGACATCGCTTCGTGGTGAATCTTTAATGTTTTGAATAGTACTATCTGAATACTATCCGGGGCCATATCGCCCTCACCCACGTTTAGAGTCGTTCGTGAAATAATGCCAATATAATTCCACTAGTTCGCTGTTAATTACACGCATCGAAACTTGGATTACGGAGCGACATTCAAACTCTTGCCGGTCTGAAGCCGATTTTCTGAGAAAGTGGGAAAACGTGGGCTCAAGCCGGGTGCATTCCGTCTATTCAAGAGATGGAGAAGACGATAAAACAATTTTCGTTCAGATCTGAGTGTCACACTTGGAGATGTTCCCTTGTCAGCTTTATTCGTCAATCAATATCCTCGCGCAATCGCGATTTGCGAAGCGAATTTGAATTGTGCGCCGTTTGGGGACAACACACAGCTGACACGTGAAAAGTTAATGCACCGAATCTTCTTCACTTGCCTAACTTGCCTCCAATAAAGTAGACCATAATATTTGATGTTTGTTTATTTATCTACAAGTGAAACATATCAAGACTCAAGAACTACACGCAAATGTTGAGACAACTGAATGGAAGCGACATACGAAGCGACTACGATAACTGGTCTCGAGAGGCTTGCTCGCGACGAGTGCGAAGAGAAGCTCGGATGCTCTGCCGAATGTCAACTCGGGCGCATCTTCTTCAAAACTGCCCGACCAGTGGCCGATCTGGTCAAACTCAAATGCATCAACAATGTATATGTGATAATCAAGGATGTCACTCTGGACGAGCAACCCAAGGATGCTGGTGAATTGGGCACAATGTTGGACAATATTTGCGCCGATGCTGATTGGTCTCGAGGGCTGCTAAAATGGAGAGAGGCGAGCAATTTTTCACCCGAGATTTCAATGGAAACAATACTGTCCGAAGATAGTGACAACCAGATGACGAAGCCTCGATTTCGTGTATCATGCTACCGACACGGCGATCATTTTTTCACATCACCGGAGGCGGCTAGCATGTTAGGCTCGTCGATCAATCGACGTTTCAAATGGCCAGTCAAGCTCAAAGAGTTTAACGTTGAAGTGACACTGACTTACAATGAAAATCATGTCTACGTTGCAATTGTTTTGACACCAGACTCGTTGTGTCGGCGCAATATTGTCGCGACAGGGATGACCACGTTGCGATCACCCACCTGTTATGCAATGCTACGATTGGCTAACCTTCAGTGCGGTGACATCGTGACCGATCCGATGGCTGGCACATCTGCCATACCAGTTGAATGTTGTGACAATTGGGGCAGTCAAGTGTTCAGCTTGGCTGGTGAACTGAGCAAAAAGTCCATTCGCAAGAGTCAAAAGAATCTCAAAAACTACTCCATGTATCCCAATGATCTCGTGAATCTCGATGTACGACGCATGCCGTTCCGTGACAATTGCATTGACGTTTTTATCAGCGACATACCGTTTGGTCGTCGGCACGGCTCCAAGTACATCAATCAAAGCCTCTATCCAGCCTTATTTAAAGAAATGACACGGTGCGCAGTGCGTGAAACAGGTCGTGCCGTGCTACTAACCGCCGATAAAAGGTCTTTTCACAATGCCATGTTTCATTTACGGGATTATTGGCACCTCATGAAGACGAATTTTGTGAAGATAGGCAACATTTGTAGTTGGATCTATTGCCTCAGGCGCACAGAATCTTTGTACTTTAACGTAGTCAAAAAAGAGACTTCGCCTCAACCCGAGAAACCAAATGAGCAATAAATCGTTTTCTCAATATTTTTTTATCATTAAAGTAACAATTATGAGTCGGCTAATTCAATATCGAATTGTTTCCTCAAGGATCGAATATCGTTGATGAGACAATCATTTAAGACGCATAAAGATGACAGCACTATGAAACTATGAAGATTTGTGTCAACGTATGCGCAGTTTTGTCTGTACCATTACTCACAAGCTTATCAGAATGAGAGTGGTGATCGTGAAACCTCAATCAAACAAATGTTGAATAGAGAAATTAATAATCAACGTCTATTGGGGTTCTCTTCGCCCCTTATGTCACGAAATCTACACAAAGCAACGATGAGAGAAGAATCACGAGACATTCTAGGCTTAAAATAGTTATTGTGCAATTTGAGATGTTATTGAGCATACATATTTACACAAACAAACAACAATAACGAGAATAATGATGATGTGATAATGTGAACAATGAATGATGACAAATTGAATTTGTCGTCTCGTTGCTTGATTTGAACCAAACTAAGCAGAGGCTAAAATGTAATTAGGTACTAAATGGGTGGGTTTTGCGTACATAGCAGGTACGACGACGACGACGACGACGACGAGAAGAGACGACAGAGAGTGTAGTGTATATGATAGCACCTACAATGTTGCCGTTGTGTTAAGCCGACGCCGAGGCTGATGGAGCGCGCAAATTGACAAAGTCTAATGATTTAGCACAATGGTGACACCAAAGGGGTTCACCAACACCAATACCCGCCGGTATGTACACTTGTTGATCTGTAGAATGTTGTTTGTGTTGGTTATTGTGACCACAGTTGGTGGTGAACTCGACCGAGGGCAAAAAATTGAGATTATTGGCTCGCCAAACGATCACGAGACGCTCGATTAGATCGTCGATCATTTGATGATTGTGGAATGGTGTCACAGAGACACGCAGACGTTCGGTGCCTTTGGGCACAGTTGGATAATTGATCGATTGAATGTAATGAGCATGATTTTCGAGCAAATCACTTGAAACGGCGGCACATTTAGCGGCGTCTCCGATTGGGATGGGAATGATGTGACTTTTGCTAGGCAAATGCGGCAAGCCGGCCGCCGTTAAGCTGCGTTTCATATGCAACACGTTGTCCTGTTGAGTGGCGCGCAATCGTCGACCCTCGGGCCCCTTGAGAATGCGCACCGAAGTTGTGGCACCGCACACCACGGTGGGCGGCAAACTTGTAGTGAATATGAAGCCAGACGCATAACACCTTATGGTGTCTACAAGCTTCGCGTTAGCTGCAATGTATCCACCAAAGTTGCCGTAAGCCTTGCCCAGAGTCCCCGACACAATGTCGAGCTTATCGAGACAATGATCACGCTCTGCGATACCGGCACCGTGTTCACCGTACAAGCCAACGGCGTGCACTTCGTCGACGAACGTCAACGCGCCATACTCGTGGGCAATGTCGCACATTCGCTCCACTGGGCTGACGTCACCCGTCATCGAGTGCACTGTTTCGAATGCCACAATCTTCGGTTTATCGCGTGACGCCTGGCGCAACAACGACTCCAGATGCAACGGATCGAACGTACGGAATATGTGCTTCCGGGCGCCCGAATTACGAATGCCCTGAATCATTGAAGCATGGTTCCCGGCGTCAGAGAATATCTGACAATCGTTAGACAAAAGGTGCGCCAAAGTGTACAGTGTTGACTCATTTGCCACGTAACACGACGAAAACAATAGCGCCGCCTCTTTCTGATGCAGATCGGCGAGCTCCTGCTCGAGCTGTAAGTGTAATGGTGAATTTCCGGCAATATTTCGTGTGCCACCACTGCCTGTGCCGTATTGATGTGCCGCATCCATGACGGCCTGGCGTACGTCCGGGTGTGAGCTCATACCGAAATAATCATTGCTACACCAAACCGTCACGGGGCGACCTCGCTCGAGACCGTGCGGAAATTTATCACTAAATCTGAATAGACGACGAAATACTCGATAGCTTTTGTCGGCTTTCTTGCGCTCAATGAGCTCATCAAACTTTGATTCATAGTCGAATGTGGTCGTCGATCTCGTTTGCTTATGTGCATTTATTGTTGTTGTTGCTCTTTTATTGTCCAAATGATCATGATATCTTTGTTCATCGTCTGTCGCATCGTGTGCTCTATTTATTGTTGAGGCCTGGTGATGACGCTGCTCGTCAAGCTCTGTTTGTTGTTGCTGTTGGTGAATAGCACTTGTTGATGATACGATTGTTCGCTTGTGAACGTCTGATTTTCCACATTGGCCTGACAATGATGACGTTGTTGATGACCCTGACGATGATGAGGATGATGTGGTGGCTGTGGCGGATGTCGAGGCCGAGGCCGTGGTCGACAGATGACGCAAATGCGCCAACAAAATTCGTCCAAACACACACGGTGTTTTCATTTTCATCGGACACTGCATCTTGTTGATGTTTATGCTACCGCTGTTTCTCTCTGCTTGTAACTACTTAAGGGCTTCACCATAATATACAACTCAGATCGATGCAATGAAGGATAAGCACTGATCAAACAATGTTCCGCTGTTTATTTTTTCCTTTAATTTGTTGTTGTTAAGCTTGCTCGATTGCTTGCTTATTTTTCGCCTTTGTGCTCGTCTTCGGCGTGTTCGCGATTGCAGTTGTCGTAATAGCTAACATATGTTTCAAACAAAATGAGCCAAGTCTCAAGATTATTAACACGATTGACTAATGAATGTGACTTTTTATACGCTGGTATGTAGCTGATGTTGATTGAGTCATGTTTTTGCTTAGCCAAAGCTGACTACTCTCATTCCTCATTGATTGACTTGATCGCAATGTGATGTGATTGACTTGCAATGTGTTACAATGCAACGATGATGGTGATGAGATTGGTATGAGTGAGGCGGCACTTACACTGAAGTTACTACTTTACTGCTCGGTCTGTAAGCTCATTAACAGCAGTCAGTTTTGCAAATATACCGACTTGATATAAGAAATATCATTTTTCATTACGACGACAATATTTTCCTTTCAGCTTATGATAGATTCCATTATTAAACCTATTCATCGATATACATATAACGCTCGTGTCTTTTGCTTTTTCTTTGCAATGTCTTTCAATCAGACAACGGCAACAACGACAAGCGACACATCGTCTCGCGACGTCGTCATCATCAGCAGCAGACAGAGCTAAAGATGTAATAAGAAAACCATAGCCTAGGGCCATGATTACTGTCACTGTCGACTACTTGCATGTACCATCACCACCATCGAGTCTGATATAAGACGGTGGTACAATTGTGAATCGAACCATTGGCCTGTATTGCAACTTTAATACACAAACATTCATGACATAGTGTGCAAATCCAAATAGACATGAAACACTGGCAACCGCAATCGATCGTCGGTTCACTAAGTCGGCAACATCATCAACTAACGCTCACTCTAACGAAGCCCAAAGCAACTGGTCAAGTTAACTAATTAGCGAAAGAAACCAACAATCGTAGATACCTCTCTAGAGGTTAGAACTTGCTGCCTGTTGCCAGACTAAGCACTTTTATCAGTGATAAATAATCAATACACGACTCACCAAGTGTACCATTCAAGATAGCACGGCTCAATTGGCCACACCTCCTTGAGTCGGCGAGCAATTTGACATGAGATACCCTGGAAGATGACATAATTTGTGCGTTTGAAAAGCGCGCGCAAACGCGCATCGTGTGATCATGAAATTCTCGCAAATGTTGTGATATGAAATTTAGAGCAGAGAGGCTCGCCGAATGTTGCCGAGACATCGGTTTGAGCGAGTTGTCTTCTTCTTTTTTTGTGTTTATCACGAGCAATCGCAAGAACAACTAGCAATCGGTTAGGGATTGCAATATATTTATTCCTCGCCTATCTGAACCCACCGCCTGTCGTCTCAAATTGCAAATCGGCCGCTCCATCGAAATCTTGCTGCTGTTGTGATTGCTATTGCATGTGTTGATGTTTGTGCTTCACTACTACCTCTAAGATCGTCGCGGCGGCCTATTATCATCAGCATCAGAATCCGGTTGTCATTCGTGTGTTGGTAACAACATCGAGCAAGCAAGATGATGACACCAAGATCTGAGCGATGGTACTTTACGGACGAACAAATGGCCAACACTCCGTCCATACGATATGGGGGGATAACGAGCTCAGAGGAATTATACCAGCGCCAGTTGGCAGCAAAGTTCATCAACGAGCTAGGCAGCCAATTAAAACTCTCACAATTGTGTATGAATACTGCGATAGTTTATATGCATCGTTTTTACATGTTTCATTCGTTCCAACGATATCATCGAGCCAAAATAGCAGCCTGTGCACTTTTTTTGGCCGCCAAAGTCGAAGAACAACCGCGTAAACTTGAAAACGTTCTACGCGTCTTCTATATGATTCGTAATCCGCCTAAAGTGCTGTCAACCAACAGCAGAGAATACGTACAATTAGCCGAAGAGTTGGTCGCCAACGAAAACCTTCTATTGCAAACGCTCGGTTTCGAGGTACGTGCCGAGCACCCGCATACATCCATTATAACCTGTTGCCAACGAGTTAAGGCTACTAAGGATCTCACAAAAACAGCATACATGATGGCTACAAACAGTCTTCATTTGACAACGTTTTGCTTACGCTACAGGCCGTCGATTGTGGCATGCGTTTGTATCTACACAACGTGCAAATGGACCAAAGTAGAGATACTCAAATCAGTCGAAGGTAGAGAGTGGTGGACTTATGTAGACGAAAATGTTACTATAAATCAGATCGACGACTTGACCAAGGAGTTGATGTTTATCATGGAACGAGCCCCAAGTCAAATATCCAAGCTATTGGTGACACCTATAGCAAGCGGCATTCGTCCCACGAGCGGCCAAACGGCGCCCAACTCCGTGGGTCCAGTATCTAGTACGTCGTCTTCATCGACATCGTCAGCGGATGCTACCACTACCTTAGGCACGCCATCTACATCCGACTTAGAGTCGGGTGAGATACCATCAACCAAACGAATACGGTTAGACACGAATACTAAAGCAACCTAAACCCTCAGTGTAATATTTATGTATACACTTGTCTGATTGATTGACATTATCTTGTTCAATGTGAATTTATTGATGTGTTGATTTGGGTTGACAACTTGCTGTGGTTGAATATTAATCAGGGATGTTGCTGGTTTTGGTGGATGTGAGACCAGCGCGCATAATTTCATCGACCAAAAGCAGATTGTTTGCGATGACAGCACATGAGTTTATGAGCTGCCGTTTGACCGAATAATTGTCGAATATACCGGCACTCACTGGATCGATCGGTTCGCCTGAATTGACGTCGACACCGACAAGCAGGTTGCTCTGCTTGCTTTCGTGCACTAATTTCACCATGACATCTTGTTGATCGAAACCAGAGTTGAGTGCCAAAGTTTTCGGTATGACGGTAAGAGCATCAGCGAATGCCTGAATTCCGTAAGATCGTTTGTCCTTGATGGTGGTCTTGTATTCTAGAAGAGCCAAGTAAGCGGCCACTTCGAAGGCTCCGGCACCTGGCACAAGCGCCTTGTCTTCGATAGCATTCTTGACAGCGCGCAATCCGTCATATACTGCATCTTTGATCTGCTCTGAGGTGTGTTTCGCAGCCGCCTTGATCAAAACTGTCGCCGAACGTGGATTCTTGACTTCCTCTATGAAAGTGTATTTTTCTTCCCCAAGCACGTGCTCGTAGATCAGGCCAGCACGTCCCAAACAATCGGGGTTCAATTCGTCTAAGCTATTGACAGCATATCCTCCACAACACAAAGGCACACGTTCCATGTTGCGTCTCTTTGCGCGACGCAAAGCAACTATACCAGCACGAGCTAACATGTCCAAACTGTTGGGGTCAATACCTTGCATGTTGTAAACGAAGAAGCCTTCGTCTTTACCACATACTTGCTGCTTCAAGGCTATGATTTTTTTGCATCGATCATCGATGTACTTTCGTTCAGCCTCCACTAGCCTGTCGCGTTCTTCGGCAGACTTATACACAAATGTTGAATGTACGGTCGTTTTCTCGTACTCTAAACTAACGTTCATCGCCAACACATAAGCGTTCTTGATCATTTTTGGCATGTCGGGATGCCGAGCACCGTGATCCAAGACCAAACCTCTAATGAGTTTGGTCTCATCCTCGGTTTTGTGACGCATTTCCATGATTTCGACCATGTGTAGATCGATGGATGGGCCTGCTTTTTGTACAATACGTACGGCATCAACGCAAATGTTGGTCAGATTGTCGGCCACTTTAGTATTGACTTTGGTCCTCAGACAAGTGTTGGCCACTTTGGTAAGTGTATAGGTGTCCTCGGGATCTATTGGCACCTTGATTTGTTCCAAAACTTCGAGCGTTTTGACCTTGGCCAGACCGAAGCCATCGGCCACTGTGCGCGGATGCATGCCATCGTTGATATATCCCTCACTAAGTTTCAAAAGTTCTCCAATGAGCAAGACTGTCGAAGTGGTACCGTCGCCGGTTTGGTCGTTCTGGGCAGTCGATGCTTTAGCTATTAGAGACGCGGTTGGATGTTGTATTTGCATGTCATGAAGCAAAACATTACCATCTTTGGTTAGTTTAATATCGCCTGAGCCGGACACAAGCCTATTGGTGTTGTTATAGTTTGTAAATGAAAATGCAGTAATAATAATGTGACTGGTTAGTATTTGGAAATGAGGTGGTATGAATCAGGATTCATTTAAGCCGAGATTATACATACATTTTCAAAGTTCCACGAGGCCCTAGATTGCTTTTGAGCACATCTTGAAGGCCTTTGGCGCCGTTGATATTTACTGACAGCGCTTGTGAGTGTCGCACAATCTCCGCTTTCTTGTTTAATACCGTGATAGCCGCCATATTTTTCGAGTTGAGTCTTAAGAGGAGGTGGAAACAAATTGAATTATCTCTAACTAATAATAATAGTGAAAATGACAAGCTAATCGAATACGCAAAAGTATATCAATTGCTCTGCGTGTATGTGAAATAGTGACCGTGCAGCGTGCCGCACTTCAACACAATCAGACAACACCCGGCACATTCTGTAACGCTGTGAAGGCGTGTGTGATTCGAAAAAAGAGCGCGCGCAATTTGAAGCATAAATTAAGAGAAGCCATTAAAATTTTATGGCTCTAAGCTGAAACTTTGTTTTACCAAAAAGAGGCTCACCGTTGAAATTTCTGTACACTTTGATGTCAAACGAGAGAACGACACTACGAAATGAAATGTCGATATTTATAAACGAAAAATGACAGCACTTACGGTAGATCACTGAGTTCATCGAGCTTGATAAATTCTAGATAAAAAACCATCATAAAGAAGTGAGAGCGAACAGCAATTGTAAATATCAACGCGAGAGTTTATTGTTGGAGGCTACTATTCATTGTAGTTATTCAGAGGTGTTAGCCAACTTGGAGAAAGAAAAATAAAACGAAGCAACGGAAATAAAAATGGCTGAGGACGGATGTGTTGCATTTGTGTGGTTGTGTGAATGTTCGAGGAAGGACTCTATTCGTGCTCTGCCAATACACTTTTGAGTGATACAGTTTTCAATTCTACGAATTCTTTTGCCACTTCGTCGTTGGTACGTTGTGACAAAATGCGCAATATCGTCCAGCCAGTCTCGTCCATGTAACAACGTTTGCCCAACGGCAGGTAGCCAGCGCATCCGCCTTGCTCCACAATGTCCTTGAGTTGCATAACGGCCACACCGACCGGTCTATCTTCGCGTGCAAAACAATAGTCTTTGACTACAATGTGCAACTCATAGCAAGCGGGCTCGTCTTCGTTGCCAAGTAAGCTATTAGATTTCGAATGACAGGTGAGAGATGTGAAAAGTAGAAAATAAGTTGGTTAGATGGTGATGATACAAATGAGTCAACATCAAGGGGTAAGGGAAAGAGAGAGAGAGGGAGAGCCAAATCTTGATGACTTACAATTGGAATGTTTCGTTGTAACGAGGCGACCAGCTGTTGTTTTTGCACTTGGTGACAAATTTGCGCTTCTTGTCGCTCAAATGTGGGCCGATAATGTTGACCTCAGCGAACGGCTTGAAGTTCATGCTCTTAGGCCACTTGAGATCGTTGCAAGCGACCACTTTAATTGTGACACGATGTTCGCCGGTGCCTGGATGCGTGAAAAGCTCTACCTGGATGTTGATCTCACCCACGGTGCCGTCTTTGTGCGCGTACGAATCCTGTTGGGTTTGTGTGGCCACAAACGTTTTGATCAATGTGTCAGTTGTTTGAGTGTACAGTGACAGAGCGTGTCGCAACGACTGCAATTCGGGAGATTTCTCCAGGTAAGTCTTCTTGAGACCTTGGCCGCCAGCATAGAAATAGTTTTTGATAGTTTCGAGCGCGGCATCCAACACCATGCACTGTTTCATCGTTAGACTCGTGGTCAGATGGTGGGCACGATGATGATGATCGCCAGACGCGGCACCAGTGCCGTCACCCGATGCACCTGTGGCGCTACCGTCGGCTATGCCAGCGGCACCAGGACCCGACATGTGATGCTTGAAGAGGCGTGACACGTCTTCGATTTTGGCTGTGGCGTGCGGCAACGTGTGCAACAACGTCTTGCTGTCAGAAATGGGCGGCAACACGATGGTCTTCTCCAACGAATGTATCACCAACTTCCACAGATCTTTAAGTAAACGTTTCAACACGGTACGCTCGCAATACTTGGCGTAATCGGACAACTTTCCGTCGAGCAACTCCATCAGCGGATGCAGAATGAGATCAGTCTCGGCCATGGTCTCGGCACTGGGCTCGTCGGCGGCACCTGCGTCGCCGCTCTTGCCCGACGCAATGGACTTTTGCGCCTTTGTGTTGGCAATGGTGCCCTTGACTTGGCCGGCCAACAGCACACCCATGTCGTGTACCGACTGCTTGATGATGGGCTTCATTGAGCGCGAGAATATCTCTGACAGCTCGTCGATAACAGCGTTCAATGAGGCTTGCAAATCATTGAGTATGTCTTTGGCGTCGGGCTCGAGTTTCTGGGCGCCGCCCATTTGTTCGAACATTTTGTCCAGCTGCACGCGCATCTGCTGAATGTTGTTCATCAAGATGCATGCCGTTTTTTCATCGTTCACGTACGCAGGAAATTCGCGCTTCACAATGTCGGCGTACGCCGTCAGCACCTTTACGATGGTTTTGGCGAAGCGCTTCATGTAGCGCTTCACGATTTTGGGGTCGGGGCATTCCAGTTTCACGATGACATCGAAACATTGCGTCAGTTGCGTGAACACGTCCACCACTGAGTTGGAGAACAACGTATGCTCGCTGGATTGTTGGAAACCGTCGCGTTTGTCGCGCATGAACGCCGAGTGTAAATACTCGAGCGACACGTCGTCGTTCTCGTTGAGCCATTGCATGACGAACGGCTCGAACCAAGTGGGGTACTCGGGCACCACGCCTCGAAATTGGGGCACATCTTTGCAATAATGATTGTAGAACCACTTGATTTTGAAGTGCAAATTCATGTACGCCGACGATTTGCACAAACGATGCTGCTCGTGCTCCTCGAGAGCAAATTTCATCTCGATTGCAAATTGGGTCCACATGCTGGCCGCACTCAGGTGGCCGATATTGAGCTCTTGTGGGAACTGGGACAACACTGGCGCATAGCTGTTGCGATCCTCTTCAATCACACTGACCATAAGTGCGACTAACTTGTGCCAAAAATCTAAATCGGTCAAACTGGGGCCCGCGTGATCAGCCGCCTGCGGCT
The DNA here is from genome assembly GCA_019968535.1 of Fragariocoptes setiger. NCBI lineage: Eukaryota > Metazoa > Arthropoda > Arachnida > Trombidiformes > Phytoptidae > Fragariocoptes > Fragariocoptes setiger. Next base: position 33,141 of record JAIFTH010000204.1, on the reverse strand, counting down.
CCTTTTTGCCATTGTTGTTGATATCACCATTGGTAGCTTTATCTTTAGCGTCTCTGTCCTTGTCATTGGCAGCTTTGTCTTTGTCCGCTGCGGCAGCGGCAGCGGCAGCTTTGTCTTTGTCAGTTTCGCCTTCAGTTTGGAACTCTCGACTGTACAAGTCCATACAATTATCCATCAAAAATTGGAACGTTGATTTCAAACAATTTTGGGCACAATCTTTTACCACAGACGAGGCACGTGGCGGTGACGATAGTTCTTGTACTTTCATTCGGAAAAACGTTATGGACGTCAACAGATCCACTGTTGATTTCAAGTCTTGCAATCGTTCGGGATTAGAGGCCGGGAAGTTATTCTACACACAAACGCACAAACATTGTTTAACATCGATTAGTAACTCTATCCATGTAGGAGAATATAATCACAATTATTGTTTTGTGATTAACTTACCCTGTAGAGTGACAAATCAATACGCAAAGAGTTGTGCAATTGATCGAGCAATTTGACAAACTTTTCTTTCTGCTCGTCGAATAGACAGATTTTCCTCGAGTAGAGGTTGAAACAGATTAGGAAATGATACATTGTTAACAAAAACAATCAACTATTCGTAAATAATGAAGAAATTAAGTGTAGAAAAGTACGTACCCCGAAATTGGAGGCTGCAAATCGATCGCTGGCACTGACTGCCGACGAAGCGGCTGTGTGAGCGTAATAGGCATTGATGTTGGCCAATAGTGTGCTCATCACGGCCGGCACACCGGGACTCAGGTATTTTGTCGATAAACAATGGAAATGACTATTGAATGGCGAATGTCAAGTATCAAATGAGTTAGATGTAAGTTAAATTGTTGAAAAGTATACGCAGGTTAGTGGCTTGTTTTAGTTAAAATAAGTGCGCTATCTTACATGAATGATCATGTAAAAATTGTGCATTAATATATGAAATATTTTGTTTGAGAACTCACGTCATAGCTTGATAAATGGACTCGACACCGTAACGCATAGCAAACTCATCGACAATATCTTGGGCCGGATAATCGAAGTAGATCTTCCACGCTTCATCTTGCTGTTTAATTGATTTTAATCGGCGCAAGAAGTGAATAATTAATGAGAGAATGATCGAATCGTGGATAATTGATTGATGAGATCAAATTCAAGTGTTGTAATTGTGTGGTTGTACTTACGCCCTTGGTTTCAGGAATCTTGACAACGCCTCCATTAGTTTCACACAAATGATGAAAGATGTTCTGCGAAACATCGATAGTGATAAATCGACGATGAAGAGAGATAATCAATCAATTAGTTGATAATGAATTGGTGAGGTGACGAGAAAAAGGTGTGATATGGAGGTGTGCGTGTATGTGTGGACTTACCTCGTGTAAGCAGGTGTATTGTACGTGATACGGAGCCACCTTCTCTTCGCCCTTGATTTCGACGTTGATGTGAAGCCGAATGGCGCCCGAGACGGCCGATTTGTCGGTGCGCTTCTCGAGATTGTACCAGACGTCCATTTCGCCGGACAGCGTGCGCACCTCGATGATGGTTTGGCCGAGGAAATCGTCCGATTCGCGTGTCAACTTTTGACGCAATCGTGACTTGAGATCATTGTCTTCGTCCCACACGCGCACTTTGATACGATCGGATGAATTATGGCACTCGAACGCAAAGCGTTCGTTCCACACCGGATTGAGGTCTTGCGAAATGGTCTTGGTGCGTCGTTTCGTTTTGCCCACTTGCACGGTGACGTAGGGATCGCTGGTGCCGCCCTTGTCTTTGGCAATTAAGCCCTGGGCGCACTTGACCGTGATGGCAATCTTGGCCGACCATTTTGAGGTGCCGTCCAGCACCGATTGTTTAACGGCCTTTATGTGGCCCGCGTGCGATTTGGGGTCCACGTTGAACACGGCTCGGATGAGATCAAATATTTCCGGTTTCTCTTGTTCCCTGACGCGCATGCGCTCCTTCATAGCGGCAATGATATTGTTGGCCCGATCGTCCATGGCGAGCGCAACAGATGGCGCCACACCTTGGGCCGACTTGCCGCCGTGCTGCTTGGACCAGCGCGACGATTGGCGCTCGGCGGCACGTTGCAAGCAATCGGCATTGAGTAGATCTTTGCATTTCTCGTGACACTTGACGCCGCACTCGCTGCAGCGCACGCCCTGATGCGAGATGCCCCACAGGAAACCCTCGCATTCGTAACAGTACGTGGGCCGTGTGTAGGTCCACGATGCGAACGCGTGCGGTGTCGTATCGCTGATCGGATAGATGAGACCTTGCAGTGCCTTCTTGTACACGTGCTGCTTGAGCTCCTCGTCGTTGAGCGAGGCGCGCACCGCGACGCCGGCGCCCGCACATCCGGCTCCGCTGGCTGCGGCCGCGGCGGCCGCCGTCTGACTGCCGGCCATCATCTGTTTGCGCGCTTGCATCGTTTTCAGCACGAGCTCGCTGACGAGCGGGATGGACTTCTTGCGCGGCCTGATGTTGGGCATGGCGTCGATGCCGCTGAAGAACGGATTCTCGCTTCCGGCACCCAATTGCCACACACTGCGCGCGTCGCCGGCGCCGCCCGAGCCGGAGCCGGCGCCAGTCGAGCCGCAGCTCGATTGACGCGCGCCGCTCTATTTGAAATAACAACATTATCAATTGATGATACATTCATAGTGGATAGTCATTCATTGTCCATCATGTGTGGGGGAAGAAATAAAGTTCAAGGTTATTTGAATTAGAACCAGACCAATGTTGGAGCAGTTGTAACAGAAGCGTTATTAAAGCTGAGAAGAGAAAATGAATGTGCTCAATGAGAGTAAATTCATATCAATATGACAGATTAAGAAAACAGTGTTCGATTGGCCAATCTGGCCTCGTTGCCAGAAGTATGCCCATCTTCTGATGCACTGTAGAAATAGCAAAGTGGTCCAATTTTTTTTTGTTTCGTTCGCAATTTTGTTGTGTCGCTATATCCAAAACTAATCAAATGAATGGAAAACATCTCGATCGAGCGAACGAACGAATGAACGAAGGAACGAACACTGTTGGGAACAAACTCGATTGCGTAAACGACACGCAAGCGCCCACTGACACGACACACGACAGCAAGCGCATCAAAGTTGGCAGCATAGTTGCTCGCTGACAAAGTTGGATTGAATGAGCAGACAGGCGAGCATCAGATGCGTGTCAGCTTGCACGGCTCGCCCACAATAACCTCCGAACCAAATCAAACGGAACGCTAGGTCACGAGAAGCCTGGAACGTTGGTGCACACATTAAAATATATTAAGACGCGACAGCAGCTGACTCGTGCCCGTGCACCTGTCTATCTCCGTGAGCTTTCTCCCGTGAGAACTCATTGATAACTGCCGTTAGCACGCAAAGCAGAGCAGAGCACTCATTCAAGAGTACACGAGTGTAAAGAGTTTGCTAAAGATCGAACGATCGAACTTTGGTCGCTTGCTCTTTCGATTGGCTCGATTCGCTTGAGACGAGAATAACGCGAGCTAGTGCTACTGCTGTGCACTATTGCTAGTCCTCTCTGGAAGCTTTGCACTATTGCACCGTTCGTATTGTGCCCAGCGTCGCTTATTGTGGATTTTGGCGCCACGAGCGTTGTCCCACTTGATGTTGTCGCTATAAAGAGAATCTAATCGAATCAATCGATGGAATCGATTGCCTTGATTCGATCCAATCATCGCAACTGTTTTTACTTCGGGTTTCTTTAAGATACAAGCGAGCAAGCTGCGAGCTGTGAGTTGTGAGGCTTACTATCACTGCGTGCGAGTGTCGCAAGTTTTTGTGTGAGCAGTGTCGTCAACAAAGTGAGCTTTGCCAAGCTCACAAGCTGTGTGGAAGCGGCTGTACAAAAGCTCAAGACGAATGCTCACTGCGACGAGGGGTCGGACCAACAGCTCGAACTTGAGCAAGTGAAATTCCTTCTCGGTGGTCTCCTCTCGAATATTTGATATTTTCTTCACATTCTTGCTTGTATTTCTGTGCCTCTAGCATGATCTAGCTTCTTGTGTATCTCTGCACTAGGGCAGAGAAAAAAGAAAAACAAAAAGAAGACGAAATAATAATTCTGAGCGCGCGCGCGCGCGCACACACACACTCACACAAGATGACCCAATATCATTCCTCAGCACAAATGAGATCAGCCCCTCCTTCAATTTAGCGCTCAATAATGAGTGAGACGCTGCTAAAGGATAGCGTTAGAGGATCAACGTTTGCGCTCGGACAGCAATATTGTGCGTCGAACAAGATGTCGTTGACAACGAGCAACGACGTGATCCAATGACAACGGTAAACTCGAACTACGGTATGTTTTACAAACTCATAGCTCTAACCTTAGCTCAAGGCTCGACGACTCGATAACTCGACCGGGCCAACGATCTATTGCCCGAACGGGCCGTTGGCCCGGATTCGGGCAATAGCTCGTACGGCGTAATGGCTATTAGGAAATCGATTAGACGCTCATTGTCATTCGTTTGCCTTTGCCGCCGCTGCTGACTTTGGCTCGTTGTTTACGTTTACGTTTGCGTTTGCGAGTCCCAAACAAACTATTCGTGCATTAATATTGGTACAGTGTGTACTCGTAGAGTCGCCCACGATTATAATCGAGTTTAGTTAGGCAAGCAAACAGTTAACCGATAACTGGTAACGAGACACAACACGACGACAATGACAATAAAGATTTAGTTGGTTAGATGTATTTTGTGTGAGTGCGAGTGCAAAAATTGTGTCCTCGCGTGCGTGCTCCGTCAGTTAAATATCCCATTCTATTCTGTACTGTTCCACCCCCCCCCCCTCCACAAACAATCGAACAACTTGAATTCGAATTCGTATCTGAACAACTTGAGCAAACCTACTATCAAGTTCTTTGCTATCACAAGTCTGATTAAGGTTACCCTTGTATTTCTTTCTGTTTTTTTTCTCTTATCAATCCTGGAGGCAGGTTGAATATTGCTAGCACGCCATATTAACGCCATGTACGCTGGCCTCGGTGCTTTCACTTGCTCGCGGCGGCCTCTCGTGCAGTTTGCCTTGCCGACTGCACGAGTTAACTTGATGTGAATGTGCACGCACACTCGTGTATGCACGTGCAAGCTCTAGGACACACAAACACACGTCGAGTGAGAAAATTTTGCTGTTCGAATTTTTCCATTTCATTTCATTTCGTTTCTCTGACGCGCGCGTTGGTTGCACAACATGACAAACAGACATTTTCCCTGTTGCCTTAATTCTCTCTTTCTGTACACAAATAATAATAACAAACAAAAACAAGGGGTCCCGCGCGACAGGCCCGCACGACAACCATTGACCATATGAACTGTGCGACAGAGGCAAAGGCAAAGGTCACTCGTACAGTTTACTCACTACTTGCCGTGGGGCGCCAAATAAACTCAGCGTGGTCAAAACATTTCTCTTTCTGTCCGTGAGCCCTTAAGTTTGAGTTTAGGCGAGCTGAGTTCATAGGAAAAGTTTTCATGTCTGCATTGCAGTATGCATTGTGCAGTCGGCAATCTGCAGTCGGACCTACAGCGAGCACCTTGTGCACTTACAGCATGAATATTCATAACGACGTGCACGACAAGAACTTGAGTTGAAGCGGCAGCTGCAAGCTGAGCTCCCCAATCGAGTCGCAAGCATTGAGAACTTGAGTAAGCATTGGCCGAGCTCGAGTTCTCCAGCTCAGAAACCTGTCAGCTCAGCTCATTGTAGCCTCAAAAACGAGACACAACACGTTCAAGGGACGTTCAACTATTCAACATTCAATATTCTATACAATGTTCTGTTCGCAATGTTGCTGGTGCCAGTTCAATGCTCAGTTCGATGCTTAGTCGAGATCTGTTGTGTCACTTGAGCATTGGAGCATTCAAACGCATTCAGCTAGCTTTGATTCAATGATCGTGAAAAAAAATGTTCCACTAGCAACTAGCAACAAGCAATTGTCAAATGTCGGCCTCCAATCATGTCATAAATCATACGTCACACAAATCACACCCTCAATGTTGGTGCAGCTCACTTTCTACTGCACTAGCAACTAGCGGTTCAACATCGTGTAACATGTACCATGTAGCTAACTAACTGCTACAGACTAATTAAATCTGCTCGTGGCTTCGTTAACAGTTGTCGTGAAAATTAGACTCTTCACTCGTTCTTTCTTTTCTACTCCTTTCCTTTCTTTTCCTTTGTGTGTAGTTGTGTGTTCGTTAAAGATGATGAAATGAATAAATACTAATATAGATGAAAATAACACTAACCGCTGCGGCGAGCCATTTTGTTTTGATTTGTGGCGGCTGCTGGCTACTGGACGATTGTGACACCAACTCCAACGATTCGTTCATCGACTGCTGCTGTTGCTGTAGAACTGTCTCTCGAGCATCTTGACGATCATTCAAATTATCTTGATCACCCTTTGGTTGAGTCTTTTCATTCTGTTGTTGTTGTTGCTGTTGCTGATGGTGATCGTGGTCGTGATCGTGGTGTGCATTCGTTGCGAGCTCATCATCCGCATAACCCGGCTGACAGGTGTGCCCTGCCACGGCAGGACCTGCAACAGCCTCACTGTCAGAGCCGACGATGGACGAGGGCGTGGCCGGTGGCTGGGCACGTGCTCGCGAACGCCGGAAACTTTCGATGCGATGTCGACGACGCTCGGTCACGTCGCACGGCTGCACTATCGTCTGTTGTTGATTGTTAGATGCTTCTTCGGGTTTTCTCGATGACACTTGAGCTTGATTCTTAATTTGATCTTGAGTTGCGTGCTCGTGTTCGTTTCGATACGTGGCCACGTCCTCAAGAGGAGCTGCTGTCGTCGGTGCTGTGTTTTGAGTGGCAATATTGTTGGCGAGTTGGCCATTGCTTGGCCCGGTGTTGAAGCCCGCGTAGGTGCTTGCGTTGACGTTGAGGCCAGTGCGGGCGTTCATGCCCACATTGGCGCCTGCACGTGACGCCATCAGTGTAGCCCATTCGCTCCAATTTTGGCCCCATCTTTGTTGCGGCTGTGGCTGTTGTTGTTGATCAACTCGACTTGTTGTTGATGGTGTTTCACTCTGTTGACCAACTGATTGGGAGTCATCGGGTTCGCAAGATTTCAGCAGGGGCGACGCAATGGGCGTAACGCTGGCCGTAGTGGGAGTGGATGCCGAACGATACACGCTCACAGACCCGAGTAGACCAGACAGCAGGCGTCCTACGAGATTGGTGGATGGAGTGGGCGTGTCTTTGTGCTGCTGCTGTTGGCGCCTATGGTGCACATTGTCAAGCTGAGCGCTCAGTTCGTTCTCGCTCTCGGCGCCCTCTAAACGGTGCACCTGTTGAGCGGCACCATTATCATCTGTCACTGATTGAGCGCGCTGATCGACTGTTGTGCCAGTGTCGGCGTCGACAACATCCAGACTCCATTGGCGTCGCTGCTGTTGATTGGCGGCGCCGGACATGAACAGCGTAGCGGGCGTGGTGTTGGCCGAAAACTGTATCGGACTCCACACTTTGCTGGCTACACCTTGCAAGCGAATGCTACTAAACGACGACCACAGCGACGACGACGACGACGCTGGCTCTTCTTCAACGTTGGTGGCGCGTGTCGGTGCTGGAACGTATGTTGTTGGTGAGCTATTGGGGCCAGCACGAGCTGTGTGGTAATTTGTTGTTGTTTTGACTAAGTTTTCTTGTTGCTGTTGATGTTGCTGTTGCCGTAGCTCCAGTTGATTAGCATTAGAAATGTTGGCATTGTTTGTTCGACTGCTATTGTTGTTTGGAAACAACACATGTCCTTCGACTCCGTTTTCTTCTTCTCTGTTTCTGTCTCTTTCTCTTTTGTTCTCATTGGCCACTCTGTTGTTCTCTTTTTGTGTCTCACAACAATGCGTGCAGGAGCAGTCACTCGTGCGTTGATGTTGCTGATGAAGTTGCTGGGGGTCGGGGTGGGGGTGGTTGTAGCACCGGAAGTGCGACGCATTCACCTCAACGCGCTCGGTTTGTGTGGCCGCGTTCCGTTGTGCTTTCGTTGACTCGACGACGACGACCACATCGACGACACCATTGGCGCCACCAACATCGACACCGTCACCAATCAGCTGATGATCGCTATTGCTGCTGCTGCCCCTCCGTCTGCCGGTGGTGATCTTTGGCGAGCCAATGTACGTCGACACGCAATCGCGTGCAGTTTGCTGCTGCTCACTATTATCGCGCTCGGTCGTTGTTGTTGCTGTTATTAGTTGATCCTTAGATGTTGCGTGATTTTGGCCACTAGTCATCACTAGATCACCAGAGAGCAAAGTAGCTTGCTGGCCAGAGATGCCATTGAAATGCTTGTCGTCATTGAGTGTGTCATTAGCGTTATAATCGGTGTCATGATTGTCAAGCTGCTGGCCCGTTGTTGATGTTTGCAAACTTTGCACGCCTTGCAATGCCTGAATTGCTTGCACTGATTGTGCTGTCTGTGCTGCCTGCAATAACAATGAGTGCTCTTGTTGCCCGTGCAAGTTAATAGCTGCTGCAGCTGGCAAGCTAATCATCGTGGTCGTGGTCTTCGCTGTGTCATTTATACAACTGCACGATGAGCGCCGTCTGGTGTCCGCCATTGGCGACATTGTGAGCGAGCTTGGTGATGACATCGATACAACCGAAGACGTGGCACAACAATCACGACTGTGACGACGACGACGACGACGACCACGATCGCTACAACACGCACCATGATTGTTGTTGTCATCATCGATCATAATTATGTCATTGGAACTCATGGCAGCGATACATTGCTGCGGCTTATCGTTGTCAAATATCATCGTGGACATCATCCCATTTGAGCAATCATTCAGTATTGCAGCAGTAGGAATTTTATTGCTTCGTTGTTGCTGCTGCTGCTGGTATTGGTGTTGCGTCACATTATTATCATTGTTATCGTTGTTACTGTTGCTGTATTCATTGAGCTCGCTATTATTGAGTGTCGTAAAGGTCAAAGCTGGCGCCACGTCGCTCGCGTCGACAACGTGCATGTTTGTCTGCACTGCATTCGTCGATGATTCGTCGTCGTCGTCGTGCATTGCGTTGTCAACATTAACTTGGACAATGGGCGTGTCACTGGCCAACACATCACACTTGTCTCGGTGATCGGTGTCATCAATTGAAACTTGACCTTCATCATTATTCTCTCGATAAGTGTCATTGTTAGTTCTGACTTGGATTCGGCCACTGCTATGACTGATGTCATTGAGTGATGTCAAACAACTACTAGCAGCAGGCATCAGCAGTTCTTGGGCGTGTAATTCACTCTCGGTAGGCAATGGGTAAGTGGCTCGCCCATCGTTAATCCTAGCGTTGTCTTGCCATTCTCGTCGGGCTCTCTTTTCGGACTCACTTGTTTCCATGATTACATCGGTATCAGCGTCAGCACCAGCATCACCTTCACGTTCATCAGAATCAGAATCAGCACCGGCACCAGCATCAACAGCAGTATCAATATTAGCAGCAGCATCAGCTGTGATAGTGCCATGGTTGTCGTACTCGTTTTGGGCACGTAATCGTTTCACTTGTTGTCGCTCGTGTTCCGCAGTTCCTGCTGCCGCCGCCGCCTCAGCCGCTGTGCTGCATGCCAAGGGAGATTTGGCTGGACAACAGTTTGATTGTTGCAAATTGTCCACAACCATCGAATTAGACAATGAATTCATGCTCAACTCAATGGCTGGTGGCGCTCGTCGCAAACTAACTCGTGCTTTCTTGATTCGACAACATTCGTTCCGTTTTCGTTTGCTCGTTGTTGCTGTTGGTGTTGGAGGCTGGAGCTGTTGTTGTTGTGGATGATGCACTTGTATGCTGGATGACAACGACGACGATGACGACGCTCTCTCGGTGCCGAGTCGAGCCACGCGCGCACTGACATCGAGCTCACGACGATTCAATTCATCGATTTGTGCGTCTAATCGGCGTCCAATTTGCTCGAGTGTCTGATGTTTGTCAGACACCGAACAGCTCGACGTGATCGTTGGCTCCTCGTTGTTCTTGTCAAATGCTTCCAAGCGCTTCGTTCTGCAGTGATCGAATTGCGAGCCAGGTGAACGGGCACCTGTTATCGTCGTCGATAATTGCTGTTTGTTGTTGGTGAAAGCAATTGTTGCTGTTGGCAGAAGATTGTTGTCGTTTGTGTCGGTTACACCGTGTGCACTCACAGCAGTATAGTTTCGCACCGGCGTGTCTGGAGCGAAGCGTGCATTTTGTGAGGCCACGCCCACACGGCGCCGCAATTGGCCGAGCTGACGCTCAACGTGGCGCAATTCGTGCGCCACACGCTCTAGTTGAGCCTCAATTTGACCGCTGCTCGTGTGCTGCTGCTGCCCGTCAATGCCGACACTTGAGCTGTTGATGTCGATAGCACCTGAGCAGCGCACGTTACGCGACACGTTGGCTGCTGATTGCCAAGCCCACTCGAGTTGTGTCTCCAAATTGCGTACGGCCATGGAGGCCGTTTGCTGCTGCTGCTGACCATTGTGATAACGACAGTGATGTTGTGTTATCAAGCCGCCGACAGGTGTCACTTGTGCTGGAAACAACACGTCTCGGTGTTGATGCGGATGTTGTTTTTGTTGTTGTTGTTGTTGTCGCGTGGCAAATGTTGTCGCGATGATACTGTCGTCGTAATAAGTGGGCGGCAACACGCGTGGAGATCCAACGATGAAACGATTGTGTTGTGACGCTGGTTGCGCTCGCAGTTGCTGTTGCGGTTGTTGTTGAGGCTGCTGCTGTTTCTGCTGTTGATGATGATGATGCTTTGGTTGCTGGTGATGCAATGAAGTGTTGCAGTCCACCGGTGGAGCGGCACACCAAGCTGGCGCCCGTTGCATTATAGTCGCTAAGCCACGATTGCCGCCTCATCGATAGTCGATGGCCAGCTGGGGCCATCGAACGTACGACTCTTGCTCTCTTACTCTCACTCTCTATTGATTGTTATGATCTATCTATTGATTGTTATTGAGTGCTAAGCAGGTGATAGTTTTCATTGATCTTTCTTTTGAAATGATGAAAAAATTTGATTTGATTTCAAACTTAATGATTTCAAGATTCTTGTCTCTTTCTATCTTTGATTCTGTCCCATCAATAGTGATGGCCAAGTCGTGTGCATCAAGCTTCAAAACAAGCAGTGACAATCATCATTTGTCACTCATCTTTCTTCTCACTCAAGTAACACACAATACACTTCTTCTCAATACACTGATAGACTAAATGAGCTTCGATGAATGTCCATTTCAAAGGTGCAATTGGTTCACTTAGTAAAATGAATTCGGCAACAATCACATCCGGTTGCACATTTTCCAACTAATTTTGTGTGTTTTCTACACTGCACATGAACTTTTTAACTCTCTAAAACTTGATCAACGACGTGAGGTCAACGTTCAACTTGCTCGGTGCTTGGTCAAAACTTGTGCTTGTAAATAATTTAATGCCAATGTTGTTGTTGTAAATATTCACTCTGATGAACTTTCACTAACTTTCAATGATGAATGAATTGATTATTGATGTGTGAAAGTCAACAAAGATTTCAATCTAAATCTAAATCAAAACTAACGGACGTGTGACAAATTTATCAACGTATGGCGTGTATCAAAGTGTGCATGCGAGTGCGTGCGTGTAACATTGACTCTTGTTTGTTTCAATTGCTGCTGATGTTGATCTGTTAATTGTTATCGATAGGCGCTCAATCAGCGATCGTCGTCACTAATCACTGGACGCGACGACACAAGACGAGCACCACTCGGCACAATGCTCGTTATTGCTTTTGCTCTTGCTCATTCGTTAGTGTATAGCACTGCACTTCATTGCACTGCATTGTATGCATGTTACGCGTTCGCCGTGTACGTGTTCGGTGTGCGTGTGCGTATACGCGTGTGATTGTGTGGCAAGCTCCTTGCCGAGTGCACCTTGCTTACACTTGCTGTCGTACGGTCTCTCGGTGGCTCGCTCGCTCGCAACACGCAGTCCACCTTTGGAAACACAAGACACAGATCACGCACGCGCTCGTTCCTGCCCCCTTTCCACACTGGCACTTACATACACGCGCACACTATCAGTGAGTTTTCGTGAGTCTCTTTTGTTTTTGTTGTTGTTGCTGTTGCTGCTGTTTACTATTATTATTATCATTATTCTTTGGCAATCGAATGGCAAACGAACGGGAGGGCGAACGGAATAAAGTTCGATTCATAAAAAAGCGGGCAACTTTTCAGTGGCCAATCGCAACAACAGCAACAAAGAGCTCTGGCTATTTAGCTAAGTCTAGTTGTGTTTGAGCTCGAGCCTGGGTGCTAGAGAATGTCCCCCCCTCTCTCTCTCTCTCTCTCTCTCTCTCTCTCTAGCACTAGAAAACACACATACGTGGTAATTCTGTTTTGTTATGTTCTGTTAAATTGCATCATAGGGCAGCAGGCGAATGAGCAAGCGAGCGAGTGAAGCATAGGTACGCTGGCTATAAAATCCGCTGGTGCCTGCATTGTGTTGTTTTATTTATCTCACAGCTCGCTTGCACTTTGCTTTTACTGCCCTTCACTCATTCATTCATTCATTTTGCTATCATGTGAATGAATTTAAGCTCCCCTCGAAACTGCGACTCCTCTCTGTTCTAATATCGAAAAAGAAAGTGATTGTTACGACCAAATTGCTGCTCTCTGTCTCTTTGCTGTGAGTCGAGCTGCATCTTTCGAGTTTTCATCGAATTCATTCATCGAGTTGCAAACTCTTGAGTCGTGCAATCATTAAGAGCATCGATTGCTACACTTACAAGTGTTGTATGTCACCTTTGAATGCTATGTCACTTACTTGAGTGTCACTGTACACAATCTTCACTTTTCATCAAGCTTGATTATGAACGACACACTTTCTTTTGTCTCAGTCCGTTGCATTGCAGCTGCAATGATGTATCATAAATGAATGCTAAGATATGATCATCTTTTTGAATTTGATGATCAAGGTACTACGAAAGGGGCGAGATGATACAAAGTATAGGAACAAATGAGACAGAGGGCCAAATATAATTCACAGTCTATCTTTTTTTCTTTCAATTCTGGCAGTTATCGATTGGACGACAAATGATGATACGTAATAACAAATGTTACCTGACGGACGCCCATAAAAGGGAACATAATTGGGCTGCCGCACCCATGAAGACAACAAAATTCGCCCTCCCGACTGTCCGTAATAGCTAGGTAACAATTGACCGTTGTCAGCTGAACAGCGGTCAGCACGAACACATGAAACACACACGCTATTCGGATATTTGGGAAATATACAATTTCGAGCTTTTGTTTTGTTTTGTTTTGTTTCGTTGGCTACGAGTCATTAGTCGTGTGACCCTGGTGAAGTCATGCTGATAAGAAGATCGCGTTATGCTTTTGACATAGCTTTTGATATTGTTGTGTGTGTGCCAAAGTGATTGCTGAGGCACACACGGAGAAAATATGAGAAATTGAGGCCCAATTGAATCGTTTCAAAGGACTCACGTATTAAGGGAGGGAGGAAGAGGGGTAAGAAGGGGAAGACAAAGGGACGAACAACGATGAACGACGAACGCAAGAGCGGTAGAGCGAGAATAAAGTCAGTAGTGATCGAACACACCTTACACCTGGTGTTAGTTAAATAATATTAACCGACTGTGCGTGAGTACGAACACACAGACAACTTATTTAACTGCCAGTTGAGCTTGCCAAGTGCTGCCAGTGCAATGTGCATCTCAATAATAATAATGACAACGACAACAAATAGCACAGAGAGATGGTAAAAATCAACAGTAGACAAAAACGAGAACGAGAATGGGAATGGAAACGTGAATTATTGTTATGGCAGCTATTATTGTCTGACTGTCAATTGTGTGTGTGTGTGTGTGTGTGTGTGTGTGTGTGTGTGCGTGTGTCGTGTCTCTGTTGTGTGTCATTCGTTGTCATTATTGCCGTATTTTGTGCTATTGTTATTGCAACAACATATCAATATTGCGTAACTTTGGGATGGCTCGCCAATCGAGCGTTCCAAAGTTGCCGATTCATTTCGACTCAATTCGATTGGATTCGTTTCAATATAACTCGCTTCATTTCAATTGAGAAAAATAGTAAACGAACGAATGAATGAAAGAAAAAACTGCCAACAGTTCCAAGGAATGCCACGTTTGCGTAAAGTTTGACACTCACAATAAAAGAGTGCACACAATGATTCTCGCTACTGAATGAATATAGAATATTGGCGAGGACAGGACAACAGCAATAGAATAATGAAGGCAATAAGCAATAGAATTCAGTAAGATAGCAGCAGCAGGTATGCTTTTACTAGTAGTAGCTATCTCACTGAAAAGCAATGTTGAGGGCCACTGTTGAGCGGCAATAGCATTAGGCTGTTCAAAATGGAATGAGCTTCAAATGAGAATAGCGAGCGAGCGAGTGAGTTTAAGTCAACAGCACTCAGTCAAGCAGCCAAATATGACACACGAGCTAACACACAACAGCAGCAGATGGCTTGAGAGTTGCATTGCGGATATTGCATGCACCTGTCGACAGGTATCTAGCCAGCCAGACAGTTAGCTATCCATCGAAGCATGGCGAGCAGATGTACATGAGCGAGCCCAGAGCTTACGTATGTTTGAGCATAGCATATCATAGTGTTGAGCCAGGCATGGGCAAGCTCGACAGACGTACAAACGTTAGCTCGCTAGCTCGTTCTTTCGTTCATTTGTTCGCTTGCTCGCCAGATGACATTATTGACGTGTTGTCAGTGTTGTTGTTGTTGTTGTTGTCGTCGTCGTCGTGCATCCACTTAGCGTCGACGTCGGCGTCAGCGTTGTAGTTGTGGCTCACATCGTAAGCCAAGTACGCACGCACTGCCAGTGGACCATTGTTAAGTCACGCCTGCTAATGGGCGCTTAATCTGGTCGCGCCCACTTGACCGGGACCTCACTCTTGTTCTTCTCTTCATATCACAGCGTACCGGCTCACTTGGTTAATGGTTTTTGCCTTCGACAAACAGCTGATCATGTTTTTAGCTCCGATAATTATGTCCAGCGAACTACGGGATTCAAATGAGCACACACACATGGCAATAACAAGGCATCATGGTGTGGCAATATTGGTTGCTACTGACCGCTATTGCCCGATTTGAATTGCGCAAGGTTGTTGTTGTCGGTTCGAATCGACTTGACCAGCAATAGTTGTGTCAGTGTGAGCATAGTCTCGAAGTGATCGTGTCATTCAACCGCTGCACGGTCGAGAACAAATCAACACCGATGGATTAGCAGACTAGGAGCAGCTAACAAGCTGTAATAGCTCAACCAGCCAATCGACATCTTTATTGATGTTGTTGTTATTGCTATTGTTATGTGTAGTATGCATGTTTGTGAGTTGCTGCTGCTTTTTTTGCTGGCTTTCCTCGCTTCCCTGGATTTTCTGGCCACAAGACACATTCACTTTTCAGGGTTTGCTTGTCGTTTGACCCACAAGCATTGCTCACAAAGCATTGTCAAGCTTTAGTTGCATATTATAGCTACAAATTTACATGCTTTTAGTCTCTCTGAACGTATCGCGCACCCATCGACGTGGCATGGCGTGGCGTGGAGCGGCATGGCGACCTAGCGCGCGCGCGTTACATCAAGTGAATTGAAGAGAAGTGAAGTGCGTAGCTGAGGCGAGCACTTACTCACTTTTTGAAGGGTTGTCACGAACGATTGTCGCTTGCGGCCAAATAAAACGCGTGTCTCGATTTGCTTTGATATCCTTTCGCTCTGTCTGTTTACGCTTTTGGTTTGGTAAGTTTTCTTTTTGCTATAGCTCGCGCAATCGCTCGCGTTGAGCGACGTGTTGGCCGACGCGATACACGCGTTGTGCTGTGCTGTGTTGCATTGCATTGAATTGCGTTGCGTAACAGAGAGTGAACAGACAGTGAGTGAATAGTAGGTTTGTGAGCATGTTAAGCAGTCAGTCCGTGCATGAGCCAGCCAATGAGTCAAGTGCATTGTGCTCTCGCTCGTCCATTTGTTCGTAGCTTGTTCAGGTTTGATACAGGTTCGTTCGAGTTCATAGGTACAGCTCGTGGACCAGGCTCGTTGCGGCGCTAGCTCTCACACGAGAACCGAGAAACAGGTACATTCGACGCTTGAAACTACACAGACAGTGAATGGGAGACAACTGAATGAGCGGAATGAGAGTAGAAGAGGCCAGCGAGCGGTTCCCACGAGGCAACGTAGCAGCAGCGCGACAAACATGTGCCCAGGCAACTGTTTGCGGCATTGTGACTGGCTGGCTGGCTGGCTGGCTCGTGCGTCGAGTATCGCTCGAGTGCTCGTGCCAATTTTTCTCTTTCCTCACGCACGCACACATGCACAGCCTGTCTGTCTATTCCTATCTAACGATTCGTCGGTTGAGCTTGCAAGCATGAAGTTAGCTTCGTATCAAAGCTAACTTTGTGAACAACTTTGTGTATAAAGCGCTGCCACGTTATTCGTCTGGCCAACAACGTGGACTAATTGACGAACAACTCGGAAACGAGCTGTGAATTTCCCTGCAACATGCAAGAGCCAAAGGCAAAAAGTCATTCAGTCAGTCGGTCGGTGAGTTGGTCATTCGATCATTCGGCATTTGCCACACACACACACACACACACACACACAGACAAAGAGGGAGAGGACAGAGAGGAAAACAAACGCTCGACAACAACGACGACGACGACCAGATGAATAAGAATAAAATGACGACCACTGGCCACTGGTCAACAATTCGAGTCACGCACATTTTATTTTGAGTGTTGAACTGTCTAGCCACAACTGTGAACTGTGCACTGTACGCAAGCCTTTGATTGTTTCAATGGCTTGCGTATGTTATGGGTCTAAATTTTTCTTTTGCGTGCGTGTGTTCGTCTTTGTGTCTTCGTGTTCGTGGTTGGTTGCTCTGTCTAATCGCACACATTGCTCACTCGTGGGCCGGTCGAAGTATTAGCAGTAGAGGACTTTTTGCTGACTCGTTGCGGCTTTGTTATTATTATTATTTCAAACAGAGGCACACACACAATAGGACGCATTGATAGCGCTGATCACGTTGATAACAACGTGACAACTTACAATGACGACAATAACAA
Organism: Fragariocoptes setiger; assembly: GCA_019968535.1. Taxonomy (NCBI): domain Eukaryota; kingdom Metazoa; phylum Arthropoda; class Arachnida; order Trombidiformes; family Phytoptidae; genus Fragariocoptes; species Fragariocoptes setiger. The sequence goes on along the minus strand of JAIFTH010000204.1, from coordinate 16,051 downwards.
AGAGTGAAATTGAGAGTACAAAAACAATTTGAACCAATGCCAAGGATTCATTCTAAACAACAACAGACGTTCGCTAGTAACAATCAGCTACAAGCTAACTAGCAAGCATTGCAGCAGCCCAATCTCAATACTCGATGCTGCGTAGCTTGGCGTCTAGCTCACAGCTTAATTGTTTGATTGCACGTCTTCAGGCGAACAGCCAGACCACCAGCAACTAGCTCTCGCTAACATTATGCTCGAGGCTCAAAAGGTTTGAAGGTTGAATGGCGCGCGTGACAAATAAAGCCAAATGAAGCACCTGTGCTCATGTTATCGCTACTTGTGTTGGGTTTCATTATGTTTTGTTTTGTTTTAATGTGCTGTGTTTTGACAGACGACTATTTAACGCCACAACATTAAACGCTTGAACGTTCAATTAGCTGATTAGCTCGAGTTTTGAGTTTCGGAAGAAGCACGCATGAAGTAAAGTCACCACCACCACAACAATTAAAAGCACAGCAACACACGGAACATTTTGCTCTCGGAAAAACATTCACACTTTGGAAAGTCTGTAACTTTGAAAACTCTCGATAAAATGGCTCACGAATGGCGCTTGTTGGCCATTGTCACGCTGGTGCTTGCGTTGGCCAGCGAGTGCGCGTTGGCTGGATATTTTGATTTTTGGACCAAAAAGTCAGGATTGAGCGGCGGTTACTCGGAATCAGGACAATTCGGTTGATCGATTTGATTGGCTCAATTGATTGGTCTTGACTGAAAACTCTATCAATCTCATCACCAATCGAATCAACTCCATCAATATGCATCACTATCCAACAATTATGGCAAATAATAAGTAACAATGTCATCAGTAGAGGCGCGTATCAGTAGATCTTCAATTCTATTCTCAAACCTGCTATTGACGTACACAACATCTCGACGATTGTGAGTTCATGTTCATTGATGGGTCACAGCGTCTACCTGGCTTAGTTTGTCTGCCTAACATGTTTGTCTGTCTGTTCGTTCCTGTCGAGAGATTGTGTCGAACATGAGAACAAAGCAACAACAACAACAAAAATAACACCACGATAAGCAATAACAAACAACAAAACATGATGACATAAATTGTAGCTCACTTTCATTTCAACTTTCTAACTTTTCTAACTTTGAAAGCTGACTCTCATGTCTGCTGACATTCACTGACTGACTAAGTGCTGCATGCTTCCCGAATGAAATGAAGTGCGCGTCTGTCCGTTATTCCAGCTGTCTATCGTTATTTATCTCATGAATTTTGTCGCCTTGGTTTCTACTTCACCTTTGGTCCAACATTACCTTTACCATTACATTCACCTTTACCGCTTCCACTAGCGGTAAACTCACTTGCACTTCTATTTCTACTTGAACTTCACTTTCTAATGACAACGAAGCTAACTTTACTACTGCTCCTGTTTCAATCTCTCGATTTGAAATGCAGCTCCTTGCGGCTCGCAGCTTACAGATTTGGCGCGAGCATGCAGCTGCACGTGATACTCAGCTCACGAGCTAGTTCGACAAATCTTGCACTCAACGATAAACAAGTTGTGTGTATGTGTATGAGAGAGAGAGAGAGAGAGAGAGAGAGAGAGAGCACGACAAGTATTTTTCCACAGACTTCGTCGCAATGATGCGACACAAGCACATCGACATCAGCATCAACATCAACGCTGAGAGCAACGAGGGAGAGTGAGAGAGGCCTCCCAAGGTTAATATGAAACTTGAAGGCTAACAGAGAGTGAAAGAATGTTGAATGTCGCAACTCAACTCTCAAGCGAGCTACTTGCGTGTGTAATAATTGAATTACAACCGACAGATGGCGCACTCATCAATACTAGAACAACAATCTCGATGGATCGATCGCTCCCCCGTTCGCTCTTTATCGAGCTATAGCTACAACTGTGCTATAGCACTGTGAGATGTGAGTGAGTAGTGGGCGTTGCAACAGCATAATGTACGACACATGTGCATCAGACGAAACTCACGACGAGGCGAGCTCAAATAAGTTTGCGACTAATCTTACTGATGGGTCCACCTCAATAACAAATACTCTCACAGCAACAAGGCCACGTAGGACGCATAGGCCACGTATTTCCACATGGTCGTGTCTTGCTGTTGTCGTCGTTCGATTGTTAGTATGTGTGTGTACTTCACTATTCGTACGGGGCACAAAATAAGCAGAAGAAGCAAAAGACAGCAATGACAGCAAGAGCAATAGAATGAAGCAGTAGCTAAAGGGAACTAGAGTGTAATTAACGGATACCAACGGTGTTGGTTGGCGGTTAATTTGGCTTTCTTTATGTTTGTTATGTTGCTTTCTGTACGACGATGCATCGACGGCATCGCTCTTTGCCTCCCTCTCACTATTTGTGCGTTTGTGCGTCTGTATGTGTGTGCTTAACGAGCGAACGTTGCACTCAACTTCCGGTTCCCTCAAGCATCCAATAGCGAGCTGGTCGGCTTACACACATTGTACATGGTGCACAGTGGGCAGTGGCCAGTGAGGAATGGCCATCACCACACACTATCATGGTTGCTGTTGGTGTGCACAGTCAATGTTTATGTTCGGCAAGTACAAATGCAATGGCAACTGTTACTGCAATTGCAGCTTCCACGGCCATCAGTCGGTGTTTGTCTGTGGTCGGCGCTCGTCGGTCGGCGCGCTCGCTATTGTCAGGATCCAATTACTGACTAGAGCTCGGCCCGTCGACAGCAGTCAACTGAGAGAACCAACAACTGAGTGCACGCCCCTGTGTAAGTGCGCACGTAGTCACACCACACTGTGACTTGCAGACTTGGCAGCGCTAAACTCGCTACAGTCGCTCGCTACGTGCCACGTGCAATTGGCATTGCGCCAAGCTGAGCCGTGCCGCACCGCACCGCACCACGCCATACCGCACCACGTGAGACGACACATGGCAAAGTGGCACGTGTTAGTTAATTTATGAGACAAAGTGATGACATGTGTGCTGCTACCGTCTGACTGTCGGCGTGTCGGTTGGTCGCTCGCTTTCTCGCTCGTTCGGTCGGTCGGTCGGTCAAGCTGTCTGTCAGTCAGTCAGTCTAGCGCTGTCGCTTGTAACAATGCAGTGCGTGTGTGCTCTCATGCAGCTTGTGAATATCCAATACTTTTTCCAGCTAAACAAATCTTTCAACTACACAGTGTGAGAAAAGTATTATCAAAAAGCAAATGAGGCAATGAGGTGTGTTGAACAATAAACAATCCTCCAAGCTCTCTAGTTCTACAATTACAATGCTGCTGATTATAAGGATCATTTGCACTTGCTGCTGTCTCTGTTTTTTGCTTTGTTGCTGTTGCTCACGAACTTGAGCAGACATTGAGTTTTCAGTATTCAGTTCGAACACACTCTATACACACATTCAGTTGTTTATAGAGATGCAACAATAATTTTGATCATAAAGAACACGGCGTATTCCAATTCTCACGAGATATTTCACGCTGTGTGAAATATCTGAGTGCTGAAATGTGGCAATATTGTGGCACATTGTGTATGTAGTGTTTATAGTGTGTGCCATTATACGTTGTCGTTGTACGCAATTATTATTGTACGCCATTGTTATTGTGTAACAAAACAATATGTGTGTATTCGCTGTGTGCAATTCGAATGCAAATTTAGAGTCGATTTAAATTCAACAAGCTCTAAGCTTCACTACAGCACGCTCGTTTAAAAGTACGGGCAGCACACTTATTGCCCGTTTGTCGGCTCGCGTGTCCTTGAAAACTTGCTTAACTCAATGAACAAGTTCATTATTTGCAACTTTGTGTCTACACACACACACACACGCACGCAGCTCGCGCAAAGCACGAAAATATAGAGCAAATGAGCCAGACAACGAGCTGCCACACGAGCACAGAGAACACGAAATTAGCGACTAGCCAGCCGCTTTCGTGGCTTGTTCGCTTGTGCGTGCGTCTCTGTGTGAGCGTGTGCGCGATTACTTCCTGTCTGCGGTCCGCTTTCAACAGCAACAGCAGTTGCAACAACAGTAGCAGACTGTGAGCCAAGGAAGAAGAAGAAGAAGATTGTAAACGATGTGTGAGTGTGTGCCAAAAGTGTTCATTGTCTTTGCACGAACCAATGGAACATTGCGAAACAAGCTCGACGTGTTTGCGAGTGTGTGCACGTCTGTTGCCAACGAACTGGCAAGCGATGAAATGGGCGTGCCAAGACTAACTGTGTTGCTTGCTCAAGACTGTGCGCTGGAGATCGTTAATGACCAACGACGACAGCAACGAGATCTTATCAGCTATCACGTGCCAACTCGTGTGTGTCTTCCTCTTCTTGTTGCTATTTTTCTTGCTTGCTGTTTCCCCCTTTTCTCTTTTCTCCCTCTCTTTGCCACCCTGTTTTTCGTGATCATGTCAGCTTTGCATTAAGAAGAGTTAGTGACTTAAAGTATGCTCCTTGTTTTCGTTCCCTGTCGGCAACAATGTCTGCACACTGGACTAGTTAAACAGCGCAATAGCCGACGATCAAATAGACAAAAGTCAGCCAGCCAACCGACAAGTTATATCGACCGGCTCAAGGGCGTGGCCTTAGGCCACATACAGGAAGGCAGACGAACGGACATAGGCACAGGTAAGCATGGCACCTGTGCCTCTGTGTGTGTACTTTTAGCTTTCAGGTTTCAGCTGTGAGCGTGCTGCTTGCTCACAGCGGCTCACCTGTGCAACTGCACCTCTGTACAACTCTACAACTAACCTTTTGCGCAGCAACTCACCCGGTGTACAGTACTATTCAATGCTAGGCAAGAGGCACGCCCCCATGAGAGAGGGAGAGAAGGAGATGAGATCAAAGGGCGAAAAGATCTAAGAAGAAGAAAAATAAGACGAAGTAAATTTCGAAAGGAGAAAGTGCAAAGCGTTTGAGGGAAAGAGAAAAAGAAAGCGAGAAACCTCTTCTGGGAAACATGTCCAACTTTTATGCGTTCCCCTCTCACTTGCCATTTGTGCAAGCACACATACACACTTGCAAAGCACAAAGCATACTTTAAAAGAAACGAAACGAAGAAAACAAGTGTAAAACGAGAAAGAAAATGAGGAGACGACGGGCCAAGGACGAGCTCTCTCTCTCTCTCTCTCTCTCTCTCAATCTTTCACTCGCTCGCTAGCTCGTTCATTCGTTCGCTCAGCTCGATCACAACAGCCACACGTCTTACTGTCAATGACACACTCGTACACAGTCTGGCCACGACACTAAGCTCTGCTCTCTAAAGTTCTCTCCTCTACAAGGAGAAATCTTTTCCGAGCTAAAGTAATGCAAGTGTTGCGGGACCATGGCATCTCTTGATTCATAGCTTAGCTTGAGTTTGTTTGAGTTTGACTTCACCCGAGCCCCTGATAGATCGCTCGCTCTCAAGCAGAGCCGGTCTTCTGTACCGATTGAGCCAGCTCTAGGCCAACTTGACTCGGCTGGCCTCACGAATCGATTTGGCCTCACAAAATAGCGAGCAAGCAAGAGAGCAAAGACAGCAGGAGCGACGCACCTCTCACCGTTTCTGCTGCTGCCACTATACGCATGCCGTTACGCTTGCCGCCCATCTCTCGTCATTCGATGTGTCGGTCGGTGTGAACTACTGTAAAAGAAAAGAATAAAACATGATGTCATTTTGCTCACAGCACAGGATGTAGCTGGTACTAAACTGCTGCAAATAACATTGCCATAACTGGCCCGCTTGCTCGGCTCGATCGTTAACGAGCGACGATCGCATTCGCTTCCGGCTTTTGTTTCTTTCATGCACACACAACTCAAGTAAGGTCGAATTTACAGTAGCAGTAATAAATGTTCCATGTGTGTATGTTCGATTGTCACATTCAATGTAAGAATGGCCAGAATTGCAAGCAATAGAGTAACAATATATCTCCAGTATATGTAATGCTGCCGCCTCGTGTATTGTCACGCGTTTCGATCGACACACATTCAGCGTGTCCAATTATTCAACGTTTTTCTCTTGTCACTTGTATTCGCTGCAGTGCTTGTTTGTTCCTCTTGCTTTGAGAACCAGAACCTCACGACACAACATGAGATAACCTTAGACTAAAGATTGCAATGGCAAAGTCTACAAAAAAGCGATAGTGCGTTCAGCGACATCTATCGGTGCAAATAGATATTAAAAATGTAAACAACAATTTCTACATATCACTCATGTGTAATTGACACTTTCTTGAGTTTGAGAATAATAGGAGAATCAACTGAACTTCATTGAGCGGAAAACTCTTCACAGGACAGGAAATGAAACAGAATAAGAGTCCAAAAATGAGCAAAAAAACTCACCTCAACCAATTTGTTGAATGCCGAGAGCCATCGCACACGCGCCTTGCTCAATTGTTCATCCGTGCCTATCGTTTGTTGCTGTTGCTGCTGCTGTTGCTGTGTGTCGTCATCGTCCACCTGCTCAATGGTCGCTTGTCTGTGAATATCGTTCAACATTGATTTGCTGTGTCCGTCGATAGCGTGAACATGATTGGTGGCCCGGCGCTCTTGGTCGCGATTCGACGCATTGTTAACATCACGAAATGCGTCCTCGCTTTCGCTGCCTGCGGCCGCTGCCAGCTCGTCGTCCAGATCGTCTGACAATACTTCGTCCACTTCATTAGTTGACAGGTGACCGTTTTGTTGCTGATAGTCAGAGTCGTCATAAGCGCCACGCTTATTAACGAGGTCCTGATCGTGTTGTCCTTCTTCGTATAATTGTGCTCGTGAGCCTCGTGAATCTCGTGCTCGTTCGTGCACTACTTCCTGTTCTTGTTGGAATCGCTGCTGTCGCTCCAGATCCATATAAGCTTGCTGCTGCTGCTGTTGTTCGTCCATGAGCTGATCCTCATATTGCTGTTGCTGTCGCTGCTTAAGATGAGCGTCGTCGTCGTCAATATCCTCCTCGTCAGCTTCCGTGATGATAACGCCCACATCGCCCATCTGTACGCCGCGTACTTGTCGCTGCTCGTTAGCATTGCTGTTATTGTTGTTGTAATTGTGATTATCGATTGCGGCCGACACTTCGGGCGACACTGACCACCCTGCGGACTGGCCGCTCGTGATGGCAGATTGACCGAGATGAGCGGCAGTGGGGCCCGGGCCGTCTGTAGTGGGACTAGCCAACTGTATTGACTCCTCGCTCGGCGTTGTGATGCCGCCTGCCAACGATTTCTCTTCGCTAATCACATCGAGAGAGGCGAGCAACGAAGAACGGCGCTGCTCCATTCGCAATGTCGCACTGTTGTCGTTCACCTGTTGTTGTTGTTGCTCGTTAGGTGAAAGCTTGCCTGATGATGCTAGCATTTTCATTTGGCGCTGCATTTGCATGCTCATGTGCTCGTCACCAACTCTGCTCGCTATTTGTGGCTGACTAAATTCGGTTAAATTGTGCATAGAATGAGAATTCGGTGTGCTATACTGTTGCTGATAGCTATTGATGTTATTGTTGTTGTTGTTCATATCAACGAAACGATTCGTCGCATTCATTTTGGGTCCAACTGATGTTGCAACTATGGGCGGCCTGATTGAATAGAACTCAAGCTCTTCTCGCAGTTTTTCACTATCTTCTTCTTCAATCTCCTCGTCGACATCGTCGTCGTGTTCGAATTCTCGCTCATCGTTATGATCATTATCTACGTCCACGTCCAGATAACTATCAGCATTGCCATTGTCATGCTTTTGTCCATCGGAATAATCAGCGGAATAGTCATCGTTCTGTTGACTGATCGAATCGTCAGCTGCCAGTTGCTCGGGGGCCTCAAAGAATTCATTGTCATCGTCGCTGTCTGCAGTTGCTTGACTCGACAATTGGGCTTCCTCTGGCTCCTCGTTGCTGCCACTTTTGTAACTTTCTGATCGGTCGGCATTCATTTCGACGTCAGCTTGCTCCTCATCACTAGCTTCTTCCTCTTCCTCAGGACGCTCTTCAAGACTTTCGCTGGCCACGTTCGATGTCGTCAGCAGCTGATGCTTTAACAATGAAGCACGAGGTGACACGTGTTGATTGAGATTCGAAATAGACGAGGTCGTAGTTGTTGTTGACGCGGACGCCGCCGATAGTGGCCGATTAGCGACACTAGCATTGTTGCTGTTATTGGTGCCGTGCATTTGCATGAGTCGTTGTTCGAGTTTGCCAAAAAACTTGACCTCCGCCATGTGACGCTGTTCGGGTGCGACCGGCGGTAAGCGTCGTCCTCCAGCCGATGCTTGTGATGCACCGTTGAGCTCGCAATTATCAATCAAATTACGTGCGTTGTTCGCTTTTACGTCAGGTAATCTTCGTAAGTTATTGTTCGTGCGTGAGTTCACCTCTACTGGGGTGCCGCCGCCACTTGTGTTTGTGCCTGCCGTTGAGGCCAACGACGATGACGATGATAGCGATGAAGACACTGAGGCCGACGACGCCAACGAGCGTCCTGACGGCGACATCGCGCCTCCGCCTCGGCCATCACCTGTAGTCGGTGCCGACACTTGTAGTGCTTTGCCAAAATCGGTGATCGTGTTCTCTTGCGACATGGAATGAGCACGCAAGCGAGCGATCATTTTTAGCTCGGCGCGTCGACGCTGATCGGCATCGATCGAGGGCAACTGACGCGTGGGACGTTCTTGAGACGCCCGATTTGTTACGACACGCGGCAATGGCAATGGAGAAAGCTGACGCGAAGAGCTGACCGACGACATTGTTGATGCCGTCGAACACAACGAGGGCGAGCCGCACGACGAGCCATGCGACCTCACGCTGAAACTCGAGCGTTTGCTATCGAGGTCGCTGTCGCTAGCGCGCACGCCATCACTGAAATGGCCATTGTGTTCATCAGTGATCATTGCATCATCCTCATACTCTTCTTCGTCTTCATCCTCATGTTCCTCATTTTCTTCCTCGGCGTCGTCGTCGTCATCTCGGCCGCCATAGTCAACATGAATTCGTCTGTTATCATGAGAGACTTGGTGTTGCTGGAGCGACGGTGACGTTGCCGACGTCAACAAATTGTGCTGCTGTTGCCGGCCACCAACTACAGAATCACCGTAAAGTCCGAAACGCGCCAGGCGATCATCGACCGATGCACCTGTCAAACTATCGGCATGCTGCAATTGCGCAGGTTTGTAATAATTTCCGCTGGCTACATACTGGCGCTGCTGCTGCAGCTCATTAGTGAGCTGCTGTTGACGAAGCAAATGTTGACGCAATTGCTGCTGCTGCTGTAGCTTGAGCTCCAATTGTTGTTGTTGCAACAAATGCTGCTGCTGCTGTCTACCAGAGCTCACCGGTGACGATACATTCGGCGCCGTTGCGTACGGCAACATGCGACGCTGCGGACCGGCGTTTGTCACAACCGGAAGCTGACGTAACGGCGTCCTAGCGTGCGCCGGCACGCGAGCCATGCGATGCTCGGGTGTCACTATATTGTCAACAGGATAATGGTTACTATACGCCATACCGTTGGCGTGGTAGCTGGGATCCGTGTCGGTGTTGGGGACAGAATAGTGGGCCAGTCTGCTGGGTTCGGGCGCGTGGCCTGCACGATGATGGACGGACCGAATGGGCACTGCTCCTCGATGGTGTGGCTGTTGTTTCTCACTGATGCTGCTGCTGCCGTCTGAGGCCGTCGGCAGCGGATGCTCGCCAGCGGTAATTCTACTGTTGTTGTTAGTGCTGACATTGACACTAAACTGTTGAGGCGCCAAGCGCTGTTGGAAGGCGGACGGCACATAGTTGTTGCCGCCACCTGGCGGCGGGCCTACTGTTCGAACGGGATACTCGACCCTATCATGGTCGTCTAAATGAAGTGCTTGGTATCTTCGAATATTGGTGCTGTTGTTGTTGCTATTAACTGCATTGTTGTTGGAATTGTTGATGTTGTGATTGGTGCCTTGGCCGAGTGGCCAGCCCGAGTTTGACAGGTGCTCACGATACATTCCTGGCGTGATGAATGCGCTAACATTGCACGCTAGTTATTATCGATCGTTGTAATTGCTGAATAATGTGTTGAATAATCAATGGTGTGCGCGTGTTTTTCTTTTTCTTTTTTTTGTTAACGTAAAAAGCAAAATAAATATGATTTTGAAAACAAAACAATTATTCCAATTATTCGAGTTGGTGTCCGTCTTTTTTCTTACTGTGGCTCAGTTTGATTTTCTGCTGCTATTGGTGTTGATACGTAGAAGCTACTTTGCTACAATCACAACACACCCGATAATTGTCACATTCAGTTGACACTCATGCTGGTGCATCAAATCACTATAATGTTAATGCTTAATAGTTAATATCTATATTGGTGTAATGGTATCTATAATTGTATCGATTTGCTATTCATTGAAGGCTTTTCTTGAATAAAGACAAGAGAAGTCTCAGATCCAAATGTGGCCATCAATTGTGACATTGATAATGACATTGGTAGTCAATTGTCGCTGTGTGCTAAATGTTGATCATAGATCGCGCTGCTATTCCCTTGTGAAGATCAAACGCGCAAATGTTGAGTCCTATCGAACGTCGATCACTCTCCAGGTATAATACAGTCGACGAGTTTGTCGATTAGTGACTTGTCGCTTGTAAGTGTGCGTGTGTTGATATTGCGTAACAATATTGTGTTGGTCGAAAAATTAGATGCCGACAAAGTGCGCGGCTGCTGTTACTTGTCGATGTTGCGTACGTCTATCATCCATGAGCCTCTGATGAGCCTCTCTATTAACCGTGTGCCACTCACTTGTGCAACTATGAACAACGCACAATGCACAATTGTAAAGAGCACACACACACAACGCACGAATCAATTGTACCGATCGAACTTGAACTTGCCTTCTCTTTTTTCTATCAATCATTCTAATGACGAATGAGTCGATGAATGTTGTGCAGTTGAGTGAGTGTTGCACTTTGCTGTCTCTGATGCCACTGAAAGCAACAACAATAAAAACAACAAATATAACATCCACACACCTGGCTCAATTCAGTTTGACGCACAGTTAGAAAGAGGCAGCTGAAGTAGCAGCAGCAGTCAGCAGTTGCGGTTGGCAGTTAGTGGCCTCGCCGAATATGGACCGTGTGTTTTTCTGTCTGTTCGTAGTTAGACACACTGTTGTTGTTGTCGTTGTTCCACGACGAGCCAAAAAGAACCTTCGACGCTTGCTCGTTCATTCAATACTCTCCCCCTATCTTACACACACACACACGGACAATAGTCTGCTTCGTCGCGTGCGCACGCACGCACACAACCACCGGGCGCTCGTTCATACACACAAATACGTGGGGTCGCCCCCGATCGGCCTCAGTTGCGCATACTCTCTTCATTTAACTGATGAGGCGCCAAACTCAAATATCATGTCAGCCTGACATTGTCAGGGTGCTATTAATAGAATTCCGGCGCTCAGAGCAACCTCACAGTGTAAGGCTTACACAATGTTCAGTATTGTTTGCTCGTCATAAATCATTATTTTTAACTTAAATCATTATTTTTAACTTAAATCGTATCTGAAAAGAATTAAGTCATCACGACAAAAAAGTAAAATCACACATAAATCATAATCTACTTGAGAATTCGACTCGATAAACTTGGCGTTTAAATTTAATTACTTTTGGGCCTTCACAGTAGTTTGGGTCACGTGCTGGGGCACTTGAACGTGTACCGGCACGGGAACCGATATCGGCATCTGTACAAGCACCTGAGATCGATGCTGCTGTTGCGACTGACTATTGCCTGCTTGAGAAACTTGTTGCTGCGATTGTTGTTGCTGCTGCTGAGACTGTTGCTGTGATGCCATCACCTGCTGTTGTCCATGGATCGGTTGCATCGGCGGTGGTTGCTGAACAGACACTGGACCCAGAGTTACCTGAACTTGGCCCGCTGGTGAATGCATTGTTTGCATCGTGGGTGCTTGCGGTGCCTGCATCGCTGGCTGCTGGTGCTGTTGAGGCTGCTGTTGTTGCGGTGGCTGTGGCTGAGGTTGCACAATTGTTGTCGTTCCACTTGGAATCTTTTGGACATTAATATTATTATTAGGTGCTTTAGCTCCATGCTGGTTCTGAACATGCGACCGTAGACCGTGAGGTGTCTTGTAAGAACGCCCGCATTGATCGCAAGTGTGTTGTCTGGGCTGGGCAGGCACAACCGCCCGATTGGCCGCTATCAATTGTTCGGCTTGGCTAATGTTCCCAATTTGCGTGGTCGTCGTTGTTTGACCGCCGGCAGTCGACGATACGACAGCCATACTCGAGGGGTTGATGACTTCAGTCTGGGCTCCAACTTGCTGAATTTGCTGGGTCTGTATTTGGGTCGGTAGCTGGGTGTGTATTTGGGTAAGGCTTTGATTCGATTGCTGCTGCTGAACCGCCTGCGGTGGGACCACGGTACCCAAATTTATCTGAACTTGCGTTGTGGGTGGATGCATTGTCTGAATTGGAGATGGTTGAGCGATAGATTGCATTGTCTGCTGCTGCTGGGCTTGAACGACTGTTGTGATCCCGCTTGATTGAGGAGTAATCTTTTGGACATTATTCGGTACCTTGGCGCCGTGCTGGTTCTGAACATGCGACCGTAGACCGTGAGGTGTCTTGTAAGAACGCCCGCATTGATCGCAAGTGTGTTGTCTGGGCTGGGCAGGCACAACCGCCCGATTGGCCGCTATCAATTGTTCGGCTTGGCTAATGTTCCCAATTTGCGTGGTCGTCGTTGTTTGACCGCCGGCAGTCGACGATACGACAGCCATACTCGAGGGGTTGATGACTTCAGTCTGGGCTCCAACTTGCTGAATTTGCTGGGTCTGTATTTGGGTCGGTAGCTGGGTGTGTATTTGGGTGAGGTTTTGATTGGGATGCTGCTGCTGAGCCGCCTGCGGTAGCTGGGGCGTCTGGGCCTTGGGTTGTGGTGCAAACAAACGCAAAACACAACTGATTGGCAAACACGACGGTGTTGGTGGAATGGCGCTGCTGCCACTGACACCGTTGCCATTGAGATTGCCACCATTGTATTGTGGATCCTGGCCCGAAGAATAACTCAATTGTGGATTGTACTGATTGTTGTATTCCGCATCGACGATGTGCTTATCTTCAATGTGATGTATCAATTCGAACAAACTACCGAACGTTAGTCCACATTGCCCACCTCCTTTGCTATCGACACCGTCGGCGCTGCCATCCAATGGTGTTGCTCGTTTCGAAAAGGTGCACTGATTTAATAAAAATACTGCCATACTTTAACTAGCACACAGTTGTTTGTTCGTTAATTATTTTAATATTATCTGTTTAATGTGACAATTGCGTCGATGGCGCCAGAAAGTGATAATGATTTTGCCTCTCGAAATAATTCTCTAAAAATTCAAGCGAAATTTAGTAACGATTCGGCGCGCCTTATTCAAAATTTACCAATTTTTGGACACTCAATATTTTACAATGCGCAATTTGATTGTGCTCGACCCAGGTGTTTCACTCAACTCAAACCAAGGTCAATCTGCAGACTGTTGGAGTGCGCAGTTCTCTCAGAGAGCTTCGTTTGATTGTTTAAACCTGAGTGGGCGTGACGCATTTCGACAATCCTTCAAAGCTCACTGACGAAATGTAGAAATGTAGAAATGTTTGCGGCAATGAGATTGTAAAAATGCACAGCTCGAACAAGTGTGTTTCCTATGTGTAATAGCAACCAATATCTCTATTGAAACATTGCGTGCATGTTGTGATATCTAAACATTGTCGTAATGCATGCAATCACATGGTATTTTTGAGCATGAGAGTTTGCATGCCATGCCATAGAACATCGCTGCTCATGACTGCAACATTGTGCGTTCCACTAGCGCAACAACAAAGCCAATTAGATGTCAATCGCGCATATGTCTTGCCATTTTATCCGACCGCTGTTTGCAAGCCATAGCTGCAATAACAATACAAAATTGGAAGCTAGAACATATACTTTTTCATGTCTATTCGCAACTGCAAATGCAACTGTGCGACCTCATTGTTTAGAACACATCATGATAATATTGACTGACGATATTTTCACATTCATACATCTAAAGCCACTAAAGAGTATCATTCAATCAAAATGCGTACTTTAGAGGAAGGTCCGAAAGGCTCAATCAATCAAAGCGGGCACCTAACTCCACCTATGCAGACCGAAATTCGATATTCCAGCAATGATTCCATCCGCAAGCTACAGCTTGAACAATCACGTGTTTATGCTGAGCTATCACTGATCAAGGCAAACAAAGTCAGCACTCAGCCATCGTTCAACAATGATGGTAATTCTGATGAGGAGGAAGAATACGACGAAGAATTGGCTGAATTCCAGCGTCTAGAGCTAGAGCTCAAAGTGTACGAGCTAGAAAAGAAAATCGATATTGTAAACGAAAAAATACGTCTGAAGTTGTTTGAGCGACTCAACACTGCATGCAATACACCTTCTGGTCATACAGACCCATCTTCCGTAAGAGGGCCGACCGCTCTGAGTCATAGCCAATCGTCATCGCCCAACACAACAACTTCAGATTCGCCGTTCAACAATTATCCCAGATCACATGATGTTGTGAACGCAGCCCATGTTGTCCATCACCACCACGAACCATTACCGAACCAAAATCCTCAAGTTGTGCAACTGCGCCCCATCGGAAGACAGATTGATATAACCAATCGACCGCTAACTTTATACTTGCCCAAACCCAACGAGCAAATTAATTTGTTAGAACATATCCAAGCTCTCGGCCACGATTATAATTTGATCTCCGCTGATGTGCAGATAGCCTCAAGTTTTGCCCATGGCTACCTGTGGAAGGCTTGTTACCGAGCTCCCAAAAAATGGAAACGACGTTATTTTTATTTCGACAGACTGAGTCGTCGATTTGCTTACTATGAGAACGAACGTGATCTAGTCAAGAGGGCGCACGAGCCCAAGCAAGTTATTAGCTTTGACGACATTTGCGACATTTACGTCGACCACAAGCGAACCAGCGCCGAAGAGAAGCGTTCGACGCGACGTTTTGTGTTCGTGTTGGCTACAACCGAGCGCAAGTATGCGCTTGCATCACCAAAACCTGAGATAATGCGAGTTTGGATTGATGTCATATTTACAGCGACCCAAGCTACCGAGATAATAGTCTAAATGCATTTCCGTACATAGAACTTTGCAATGTTAGGGAAAATAATGACGACATATTGAACTTCAAAGATAAGCTCAAATCAAAATGCAATCTACACACATATATTCGAGAGATATTTTTGATAGTCACGAGATATATATATCATGTGATCGCAAGCAAGCGATCGGTTACGAAACGACGAGTACGAGAGCCATCGACTAAATTACGAATAGCTTTTTTTGTTTAGAATGCTTTGTTAGCAATGGCGTGCACGCGCCTAACCTTATGCCATCACCATATTTATTCGGCATTAAACAACTAAGTCAAACAATTAACACCTGATTTCATTTAATATTAATTTTGAATTAAACTACAACTCTATAATGCTCTGCACTTGTCTGAATCAAACTTTTTCTGTCGGTGTAAGCATGAATCTATCACTTGCGCTATCTTCGCTAGATTCTTCTCATCACAACGGTTCTTTGTGTCAATCAATTGATGCCGATCCAGGTCTTGCACTAATAATGATTATTATATAGCAATTGCATGTTGTCGTATCGCCCATGCTGATTGGGTAGATCAATGAAACCGGTGATTTTTTCATCTCTTGGCGATCCTTGTGTCGACTCTGCAGAGTTGAGATTGAGCTAAAGAGTCTTTCGTGGTCACGCACTCCTCGACAAAGACAATAGCTAAACGTTTCTTGTGCAACCAATGCGCTGAAACATCTCGATTTTTTTACTCTTGACAGTATGAGGCTAACTTCGATTTCGCCATTGCGCTTTTGTTCGTTGGCGATAGCTTTAACATTTTCCATAAGAATAAGCAGTGAAAAAGAATAAACAATGCTTTGCTGAAATTCCGTGCCTCACAATACAAATCGATACAAGATTTCGGCGGATGGGACGATTTCCCGCGCCTAATGTGGTGATTGCGAGAGAGAATCTGCAGTTCTAATGAGTGGAAGCGTGGTTGGTCGGTATCGT
>JAIFTH010000203.1:0-45002 GCA_019968535.1 Fragariocoptes setiger | reverse complement strand
TCTCTCTCTCTCTCTCTCTCTCTCTCTCTCTCTCTCTCTCTCTCTCTCTCTTCCTTTCTCGTCTGTTGTGTGGCTCGTAGCACAGTAAGTCACTCTTGTTACTTTCATTGATGATGATAATAACAACAATGATGGCAATAAAAAGAAGCCTCGACTGTTTATCTAACCGAATTTTTGCACTTGTGAACTAGCTTACGTAAACATCTAGTTCACACAAATACGCTTGGAATCAAGTGAGAGGCTTGGACATTGTTGAGCCACAATCGCAGTGGAACACCATTACTGTTGGATATTTTTCAATGTGACATTTATTGCAGCCTTTTCATCGACGGATTATAGAATAATTCCATGCAATTGTTCAAATAATTTGTTTAAACATGAGAGCACAGACGAAAAGTCTGATCAGCTATCTTTCGGAACCAAACAAGGCTTCAGATACTCAATGACAGGTTGAAATTTTTCCTCCAGATCTTCCACACTTGGATCGTACAATTCATCATCGAAATCGGCTGATTCGGATTTGGCACTGCAATTGACCAGACGATACCGTGACGACGTTTGCTTGCCCAAGAATGAGTGAATGAGTTGCGCCACGAGAGACATGATCTTTTTGTTCAATCGGTGCGTTTTGACAGTCCCTACGATGGCTCTGACAATGTTGACACGTGCAAGCTCGCGCGAAGCCTCCTTCTCTTCCACAATACATTTGAGAGCGGCCAACGAAGTTTCGACCATGTCCAAATTACTCGATTGTAGCGCCTTCGCCAAAGGTATCGTCAAAACCTTCGTTCAGCACGTCGCCAGTTTTGGTACGGTCCACTTTGGTGCACGTCACGTTGGCTACAACCTCCGCTGCATGATAGCCAATCTTTGTGTCATATTTCGTCATCAACTCCAACAGACCCAAATAGTGCATCACATTTATTTGCTGTATAATACCCAACTGTGGCTTACCTTCGGCTGTTAGCCGTGTCTGGTTGCTCAGCTCTTTTATCAATAGCTCACGTTCATCGCTTAATTCGTTGTCCATTAATATCGCATTAAAAATTTCGGGACGTATTTGCGGTTTTAAGCCAAAAAACTGCAACTGTCGCTCCGGATACACAACTATGAATGGAAACGTACAAAGCGAGCGACGTCACCAACACAATTGAATTCATGACGCTTACTGTTAGTTTTACTGTTGAAGTTGTTTAAAATAAAAACACGTTCAGTTTTGGTCAACCGAAAACAATGGTTGCTCTTAATGTGATGATACAGATAGTTTCTATTTCTGCTTCACTGGTGTCAATCGATAAATGAATTGAAGTTGGAAGGATTCGTCTCGCTCGTGTAATCCGCAATTTCACTCTGCAATCGCCAGGCAAACGCACACGTGACGCACACAATTTGGTTTTATTAAATTCCTTAGTTTACGGTCACTCCGACTCCAAGTCCCTTGCTGACGTCATTCTTTTTCCATTCTCGGTTTATACAAATACTGTTTCTAGGCATCGTTGCTTTCGGGAATAGGTGAAATGGAGCAGCAGCTCCGATGATAGTCTTGGCTTATGCCAGTAATTCTATGACGGAACATGAAGTCCCGTCCAGTGGAAGATGGGGCCGAAGCCCCGCGGGGTGGAAGCGAAATACCTTCCCCCTGTAACGGAGGTCACAAAAAGAAAATATGACGCGGCCACCCCGCTACAGTGTCAAAGTGAAATTTATTTACAAAGCAACAATGATAGCAACTCGTGTAAGCCTTCAGGTGATTTTAGCATGCTCGATGGTATGCTGCACTTCCGTAAATTTGCGATCAACTGCGCCATGTAAACTGGGCAGTCCAACGATCGACTGTGATGCCCTGGTTGGCCACCACAGCTAATGCAACGCCACTTGTTGCGTGAAATCTCTTCCTCACTAAGGGCACTCACCAGCTTTGTGCTTTTCGCACAGACACAATCTGCATTTTTTAGTGCAAGACTGATGACTTTTGAGTGACCCACAGTGCTTGCAAGACCATGGGTTAATGTTCAGTTTTATCTTTAACTTTTGGTTATTCAAGCATGGCATGCCATTGCCTTTAGAGAAAATTTCTTCAAAACCTTCATCCGACACCTTGAAGTAAGCTATGGAGACTGCCTTCTTCTCATGAACAACACCGATTTAAAAGTCCGTAACCTGATTTTCATCGAGGTTGTGTTGCTCAATGATGATTTTCTTGATGTTTCCGGGAAATTCTGTTTGTGACGGACCAACCTTACAGGGAACGAATGGTCGAGAAACAGGTCCAATCAAGTGACAATAAGGCTTGTTCTCCAGAAACTTGAGATGCTCGGTTTTGCAGTGTTGGTTCGTGAATTCAACATTTGTGGAATATTTAGACGCCCAGATTACTGCTCCAAGTTTGGTCTGCCGCGACCATTCGACTGTTTCTTCGAGCCACTTAGTTAATTCGACCTTGTTGCCTTCCGTGTGGATCATGGTGAGGCCCAAATCACGATTCTTCAGCTCTATGCGAGCATATTCTCTTAGATGATGTCTCAGTTGTGTGAGTATCGTCGTCTGTATAGTTTTCTCTGATCCTGATGTTCGGTGGTCTCACCTCCAACCACTTTAGTGAGTTGATATAATCCAGTTTATGAGCTCATCCTCTCTTGACGCACGCATGGACCTAAATGAGCCAAGTTTCCACTCTCAGACGCATGTATTTTGAGAGAAACCGGAAAGAGCGTGTTCCACAATTCTTGAACGCATGCGCTTCGCGACGCACCGGAAAGAATACTCCGAGCTTGTTGTACCAAGACAGAAAACGACCATCATTTTATCTAAATTTTGCCCTTTCTAACTTCAAGCTAACTTCTTGAGTAGAGCAAATAAAACATCTATGATCTGGAGGATTTAATCTGCACATCTTCAAGACAGTTATTGCAATGATCAATATTTTCTATTTGTGTTTTAACTCTCTCACACTCACTAGGCTATAAACGACAGCGGCAAACTCAAATTCATGTCAGTTACCCTTGTATAGCCGAGACTTGTTTCGTGCAGAGAGATCGTTAATCGATCCCCACAATAAATCTTTCCATCATTCGTTGATTAGAATCATCTTCAAATAAATCATGTTCGCAAGCGTCAATATCGACAGAAATTCTCCCTTGTACCAAGCAGTCGTCGAGTTTACCAGTAGAGAGCGGCCTCACGCTTTTTGTCTTCAAGATTTGTGCTACGAAGGAAATGTAGCCACTCAAATATTCACAGATGCACTTCGACAAATCGGTTACGACCTAATTTTGGTTCCGCAAGCCAAATTCGTGGAACCGAATTCCGTGCGGAATCGGGCTTTTCTAAGAATAGCACAACAGGTGCAACATCATAACAGTTGAGCAATGACTCATAACTTGTCTAGTTGTACTTTGTTTAATTTTGAGAGGTGAAGTGGCAACAAACGATAGAATCTTGCCTAGAGATACATTTTTAACATACGAGGAAAGGTATATGGAGACTGGTGCAACAACTAGGAAGTGATTGAGATACATTGACCTCATTGAAATTTGATTAGATTTTTTAGGACTGTGGAGGATGGAAAATTCAACAACTAGTCAAAAATTAGTTCCGATCATCGTGTTCCGTATTTCTTCTTATCCAAAGGAGGAGGTAAACTAGATAGCAATTTTTGATGTGGTAACTCAATCACCAACCATTCGGGTAACGTAGATGATGATGTGGATTGTTCGGATTTTGGGATCTCAAATATCTTTTGGATGTAGCTATACCTTTTCAATGTCTTCACTACCTCAAATGTAAAGCTTATCTTGTATACCTGTTGATCGTCATACACAACAAGATTGTCTCCATGATTGAGCAATCCAATTATTTCTGTATGCTCTGGTATACCCTCAATCTTCTCGATAGAATCAATAGACTTCTTGTTCATGTCAATGAACATGATTTCATCGTCGAAGGTATACGCATAAATGGTAGAATTGGACGTCTTGCTATTCTTTACAGGGGATCTAGAACTTCTCTTCTCACGTAAGTTCATTTTTGGTTTACGATTGACGAAGATAAAGTCGGCCAGAATGTGCGCACCAAGGTCAATAGAGTGCTGCTCATTGGGTAAATGGTCTTGCAGATTAAATATCACCAGCTTATTATTGTCTTTGCTTTCGCAATACAGAATGAGCATGTCTAATGATTCGTCATAGTGAATTTTGACCGGGATTGAATCCAATTCGATATCAGTTATCACTGTCGAACTACGACTCGTAGTTCCGTCGACAACTGACTCGTTTAGTTCGATAAATTGCAACGCCTCGTTGGTGACGGCAAATAAGATCGATCGCTTCGCATCGCCTGTGACCCGCATCATTGAAACATTGTGTAAACGCATGGCGAGTCGAACTTTCACTAAACTATCCGAGAGTCTTCGATATATTGTCAGCCGCTTGCTTCCGTTTGTGTAGTAGCACAACCAATCAGAATTGAAACAAGATGACACAACAAAGTAACGGGTCGTCACACTAACAAGGTTTGTTGGCTCGGCATCCTGTACGGTTGGATTATCGGTGCTATGCGCACGGCTCAATATCTCTGCCTGTGAGGCTTCGTGCACAGCTAACGTCCAAATGGTTATGCCTGCTTCACTTTGAATTAACAATTCTCCTGCATTTGATATTTGATATAAATCTCTGGGTTTGATGACGAATCGTCGCTTTGTTGGGTCAGGAAATCTGGTGTATGTCAAAAAGGTATCACTGCCACCTGAGTATAGTTGCTCATTGCCAACGACAGCCAAGCTTCTGACGTCGTGGGTATGAACGTGCCTGATACTTTTGGATGTCCAAATATCGCGTTTAGTACTGGATCGCTCTATGCTTCTAATGGTATGGTCTATCCCAGAGATGTAGATTTCATTATCGTTTTCGGTTTTGGCTAAACATAAAATATCAGCTGTATGTAAGCGAAGCTGCTGCTTGCATGTGAGTGACTCAGGGTCGAATATCGACGTGGTACCGGTCGAGTCTCCGGTGACAATTTCACCAGTGTTAAGTATTAACACAGACCACACTATGGTGGACTTTTCTGTTCCTAAAGTGAGTGTCTCTTCGATAGATTGTCCATCGTAGTCCCACACGATGGCCTTACCTAGTGTGCCACCGACAATTCTGATATTGGTTTTATCGCTTTTCATCGCCTTCTCTTGGCCAGGCTCACGTGAACTCTTGACCTGGATATCGATGGACAATATCCTGGTTGGTATTTTAACCATTTTTCTATCGAATAAGAGACTCTTGTCTACATAGTCACATTCGTACGAACACACGTAACCGAATTCTGTTCCAACAAACAACTTAGACACTCTAGGTTCGTGTCTCAGGCAAAATATCGGGCCAAAATCGGTAATCAATTGAAATATACGACGACCCGAAACGATGTCGTACAAGTTGATTGTCTGATTCATGCTGACAGTTATAATAGTGTCGTTGTCGAACCATGCGATAGCTTGAATAGCTTCGGTGTCGTGAATCATTCTGGTACGTTTGGCAAGTCCGTCACGCTGATTGTACAGCTTGTAGATTTCGACAGCACAAACTGGGATCTTGAGCTTGTTTAGGGCCTGTCGCATTCTAGCGAAATTTCTCAACACAGCCATATATTTGACATTCGGGCATATAGCGATATGATTAATGCATAACGCGAGTGGTTTCACTAGACGACTACGATGTATAACAAGCGGTTTATCCGAATGAATGGTTTTTTTGGACGGCGATACTTTGGGTGGCATGATTTTAAAACAGTTTAATCACGATGGAATGAATATATTCATAAATTTTGTATTATTTTTGAGGTTCGATTGATGTAATATCCGTCGACGGCGACATCAAATCCCACGTGTGCATGCTGGCATGCATCACATTGGCGTGGCGGCTGATGTCATCGTTCGCCGCTGCAGTAATGGTGGCGCTGCAAGCGCGATGACAGCGAGGCAGTTTATCGTCGTTTCATGACGATGTCTCGGATTGCCAAAGCATTCGATCCATGACGTCTACGGCAACAACAACAACATCAGCGACAGTAATAATAATCGATATAAAATAGTGATAGTATAGTGATGTTACATTCGTTTTATCGCATTGGCTTTTTGCCTTCATTAGCATACAATGTCATACTTAACAAGCTCAATATTCGAGAATGGTATTCAAGAATAGACGATAAAATCATATTAGGCGCATTGCCTTGGAAGAGCTTGCGCGACGAATTGGTAGAGGGTAAAAATATTCGTGGCGTTGTGTCCATGAATGAAAATTTCGAATTACTATTGTTGAAACCGTGGGTCATGAGCGGCGACGATTGGGCCCAATGCGGTGTGAAATTTCTGCAATTACCAACACAAGACATATTTGAAACACCATCACAAGACATGCTCAAGCAAGGAGTTGATTTTATCATGTCGTTCGTTCCAAAACACAACGAATTGGTCTACGTGCATTGCAAAGCCGGTCGTACACGCAGCGCCACATTGGTTGCTTGCTACCTCATCAAACGCAACAACTGGACACCGGAGCAAGCGTTCGATTTAATGAAATCGAAACGATTCCAGGTGGCGTTGCACACGCCCCAATGGGAAGCCATACGGACATTCGCTGCCGATCAGCATCAATGACATTAAAACAATTTTTATTTATTTATTTTCATTGTTACTAATATTGTTGTTATCTTTATTTGGCTCTTTGCTCCAACAAATATTGAATGTCGCGCTCAAGCATTTCTATTTCATCAAGTTCTTCTCCGTCGTCCTCATCATCACCATCATCGTCATTGCTACTATCATCTTCATCCGTTGTGTCGTTAGGATCGGTATTAACATATTTGGTTTTGGTTTTGCTGTTGTTGTTGCTGTGGTCATCGTGGTCACCACTGGCACGCGACTTTTGAACACGATGTTGACTGCTGTATGTCTTAATGGTGGCTGAGAGTGGAACCATTGGCAGCATTCCATCTTGACTCTTGTTAGGTGATGATTTTAAAATAATCGATGTACCCAAGTTGCGTCGTCGTTTCGTCGCGATGTGCTGACCTCGTTTGCTGTTGATGTGTTGGCGCCGACGCGCCGACGACGCCGTTCGCCTTCGTGCCGTGCACGTACCGTCGTAGAGGAATCTCTTAGTAGGCCGTGTGAAAGCTTCTGCAGGTATGCGCGGAATAAACGATTCATTAGGCTCTTTGTGCTTTGCGGCTATCAACGATTCAAATGTAACAGTGTTGAATGTGTAAAATATATCATCTGGTATACAATCTTCGGTCAGCCTGACTGCCTCGACCGCGTAATGAGCATGGCGCGGCACGATGGTGGTTAGTTCGTTCAACTTCCGTCGAATGAGCTCCGCACGCCGCCTGCAATAGATGGTTTCAGGACTTTGTTGATAATCGAGTTTGAATGCGCGTATGCGCGATCGTATCGCTATGGCGGGCAATTTCTTATTTTGCGGCCATAATGTCTGCGTGATGATGTCTGGTGAGTGTGAACGCTGTTGTGCACCACCACTGCTAGCCACCGATGATGAACATGTACTATTGATATTGTCAGTGAGTGCGCCGGACGAGCGTGCTTTTTTGCTGGACACACTACTGTTAGCATTGATGAGCGGGGTATTCTTGCTGCTGTTGTTGTTGCTGTTCGGGCTAGTCGATTGGCATGGAGTTTGCAACAATTGATGCTGATGCAATTGAGATACATTCTGTAAGGGTCTATTAAGTCGGCCTTGTCTATTGACCGATCGAAACTGATTGTTGGCTGCTGAACGACGCTTGTTGGCTGATGTTGGCGTCGTTGCTGTAGTCTTTGCTGTTGTTGTCGCGCTAGTGGCATCGCAACTAGACGACTGCTGATAATGCTGCTGCTGCCCTACGGCTCGCAACGACTCATCCCATAAAGAATACAATCGTATCTCATGCTCGGTGGCAAAGGATAGGAACTGAAAATCGTCTATCACTTCCTTGCATGGCGAGATATTATCGAATTTTATCATTTTGTATGTTATGCACTAAGTTGCAACAACGCAACGGGCAACACTCTCGTGAGGCTCGATGCTTTTCCTTCACTGCTTAATGTCTGCCTTTCGCTTGTTTCGCTTTCGCTTGTACAACTATAAGAATTGCTGGCGCGTTATTTGAACGTCCAATTTCTTGGTTACGCGAATCATTTTAGCATGTCATTGGGATTTTTTGGCAGCTGTTTGGGCCATTTTATCGAGTCACATAAGCTCGGAATATTTTATTAATCAGTTGAAGCTTACTAAAAAAAACATAAAATGTGTGCTAAATTGGAATGGATCCCGATGGAGTCCAACCCGGACGTGGTCAATTCATTTTTAAGATCAGTCGGAGTCAAGCCGCATCTCAAGTGCGTTGACGTACTCGGATTCGACGATGAACTTTTGCAAATGGTCGAAGGAAAGGTCGAAGGGCTGTTACTGCTTTACCCCTTAGGTTCGGCACCTGATGGAGAAGTCGATCAAGAGGCTAAAAAGAGATTGTATTTCATGCGACAAACCATACGAAATGCATGTGCAACCATGGCGATCGTCCATCTATTAGCCAACCGCTGCAGTGATTCAGACTATGAACCAGATTCGTCGATACTTAGATTTATCAAAGAATCTAATCAATTAGAGCCCGAGAAAAAGGCCAACAAATTTGAAAGTTGCCAAAGTATAGCTACGGCTCATGAAAAGGTGTGTTATAATTTTTTCAGCCTGTATATTTGTGATTGATCTTTACTAACATTTGTCAATTAATTTTTTTCTCTAAACTTATGATTTACTTATGACCGATATTCAGGCGAGTGTGGAAGGTCAAACAGAAGCTCCACCAGCGTCTGACTCTACCGAATATCACTTCATAAGTATAATTCATGATTGTAAAAATATTTATGAGATGGACGGCCGCAAACATGGGCCTATCAATCATGGTCCAACTAGACCCGAGACCTTTTTGAAGGATGGCGTCAGGGTGTGTCAAAGTTTCGTCACGTCTGACAACCCGAATTTTTCTGTCTTGGCTTTCGTCCGCGTGTGATTGTCTATGTTGTGCTGTGCATGGTGATTTCACTCTATTAAACACTGAAATTTGAATCTACCTTAAAAATAAACGCTTCTCCAATCAACCATGACGGATTACTCAATCAATAGTTATTACATCATCCGGATTTACACTCGAGGGCTTGCAAGTAATTGTGGTTTTCAAAAGACTTTGTCTGCTGGTTGAGGTAGAGACGACTGGAGGTTTGCTGGGTGCGTTAGCGGCTTCTGGAGGTTTGTTAGATGGGTTAGAGACCACTGGAGGTTTTATTAATGTGTTAGCGACGATTGAAGGTTTGCTGATTGAATTAGAGACGATTGAAGGTTTGCTGATAACAGAGATGGGTGTTGGAGATCTGGCCAAGATCGGCTGAATGGAAGTGGCAACAGTTTTCTCGGTGTTACTATTTTGTTTAATACACAGCGTATGTTGCTTCAGTACTTCTGCGGGAATCTCATCCCTACTTGAGAAACACTTAAAGTCACATTGGACCCCGGCATTTGCGTATCTTTGAGGCTCCGTGTGGCACTTGTGACAACGCTTAAATTGTTCAAGCTCTTCTTGATAGCGAGCTAGTTTCTCATTGGCTAGCGCCAACTGAGCTTGAGAGGCAGTCAATTTTTTTTTGACTTCATGAAGCAAGGGCCGGTATGACTGGTCGATGGTTCTACTCAGTAGCTTTTGGATCTCTTCTTTCTCAGAATTAGTAAGTGACATATTGAGCGATAATTTTTTATCATAGAAAATCCCACAGGTGACTCGTCTAAAAGATCGATAATTCGTAAATAATCGTAGAATGAAATAAGAAAAATTATGCGATAAGTATTATTATTGTTTTCTTTCTTTTTTTCGTTGGCGGCACGACGAACATGTGCGCAGAATCATGTGTGCACGGCGTTAAATTGGAAACACCCTAGATTTCAGTGTTTAGTTGTGGCTGTTCGTTTTTTATTATTGAAACTCTGATTCATAGAAACTTTAAAGAGGTGTATAAATTCAGGCAGAGTTTGGCTTTATATAAAAAAAATATAGCTCTTTATAATCTTTGGCTAGATTTTGGCGTGTCATGAACTTTTTCGTGGTACATTCGAGCGTGAACCGAGGGAGAAAGCAAAGTTTGTCTTATGGTTAGAACACGCGACAAACGAGATTTGCTCATCATGTTTATGAGTGTGTTGACGTAGCCAAAGTCTATACCATCTAGCATGAGAGGTGTAGTGTCGAAAATTTCTTCAACCGAGCTCGGATCTTCAGAGTATTGAATGATGCTCTCGTGGATTTGAGCTATCACCTTATCTTTAGATAAAATTTTGTCATCGACAAGTAATGGATAGTTACGGAAATACTGATATTTGGGTGATGATCGAGCTTGAATAACCATTACGTTCGATAGGTTAGCGGATACACAGTTGCTATGCACAGCCTTGATGTCGTCAAACGACAGCTCATCTAAATGGCGATATTGTTTTTTTCCCGAGGCTCTTGACCCCAAGCCGTTCGAAACAATGTTTCTCTCAAGTGTGCGGTACGACCTGACTGACGCGGAGTGAGTTCGCTTGAGCGAACGCATTTTACATATCTCAATCTTGTCTGAGAACACAAATATCATTATATTATGCGATTCATATGGTGTTATATTACCACTTGATTGGTGAACAAGAAGTCGTGCTACGAATTTACAAACAAATTTCCTGTTGGAGGACAATAAGTCTGCTGGGCACTGTTCAATGTCATTCACTATATCGAACATGGCTATTTGACCTTCAGTTTTTCTCTTATCTTCGTTAATCAGATTCATAACTTGTTGAACGCGCTCAAGAGCTTCCTTCAGGAATAGTTTGTCTGGATTGGTGTCATTGGTCTCTTTGATTAACGCCTTAAGCAATAACGTAATGCTAGCTAATCGCTGTACAGGTCTTATGATCATTTCCGTCAGGCATTCACGATTGCACTCTTTCTTACTCTGACATTTCCTAAGGAATGCGTGGAAACGTGGATACTTAGCATCACACTCAACTATTGTTTTCTTAGTTTCTTCAAAAAAGTTAACGAAGGGTGGGTAGGCCTTTAGCATGTCGAGGAAGTGCGAGGTTATCACGCGTCCGATGCAGTTTGTCTCTTTCCAATCATGCTCGATTAATTTTTCGAGATCTTTGAGCATTCTTGTGTGTAGATCATATATTGGTATGAGATTACCAAATATAACTTTCAACTCTGTTGCGTCTAGTATAGGAGGCTGACCTGGATCGGGCTGTTCTAGAGGAACTTTGAATATGGTTACTATTGTTTCCAGCACATGTACATAGTTACGTTCAGTTTGCAGGAGCTCAAGGCAACATTTGTGCCTTTTTGTGGACGCCTTCAGATCGAGAGGGCTTCTAGGAGTTGAGTGGCTTTGACGCCGCAATCGTTCACAACGAATATCATTTTCAAGAGTCTCAGGGGAGCGCGAATAATCGAGTAACGGACTGAGTACATTGAATGATTGGTGGCCAATAGAGGAGCGTCTGAGTTGCGAGGAACGGCGAGTAAGTGTTTTGATTCCGGGAATAGCAAAATTTTGCTCATTCGTTCGACAGACCATTTCTAGAGATGCCCAAAACCATTCTCTATAGACTATGTAGACGCACGAGGGCGTGTTGAGGGCTCGTAGTTGAGCTAAAATGGGATCAGAGTGACAATCATCCTGGTCATCGCCACTGATAGCATTGACAACTACGTGGGTGAGACTGGAGTCTGTTAAATCCATGACGAGCCCATCATTGGCCAGTGTAAGCTCGCTCATTTCTGCAATGTCATCATCTTCGAAGCCTAGAAAAGCCAATCGCAACCCATAGAAAGGTTTCTGCTTAAAACGGTGAATTACATTGGGCGCATCCGCTACAAACTCAATCTGAGATTTCCCATGTTCGTAACAATAAGTAACCCATGCTTGAGTCATAATAGGAACACCTAGCTCAGCAGCTCGTCTGTATTTGGATCCACGAGATTTACCCGCTACCAGGTGAGTGGTTTTTTCTGTTACTTCTTCACGAGACTTGGCTGCCATCCAACGGGTGAGAGTCAACAAGTGCTGAGCTTCATCTTTCGACGATATACCACTGAAACTTATGAGCAATCCTCTCATTGCGAGATTGTGTAAGGGGCGCTCACTAGAGATCATGTGAATGGGTTTGTCGCATGCTAGCAGTTGCAGGAGGGCCATTGTACCCATGATGGAACACTTGTTGTTTGTCAGATATTCGAATGTAGAACCGTGGAAGTTTTTTACAACGAATAATACACGCAATTCTGAAGAACGTTTCGCTCGCCATGGTTCAATTTCGTTGCAGTCGAGCATGAATTGTGTTTCGATATCCAATCCTTCTCTAAATAATTCGTGCGTATTGAGCTCAAATTTGGCATCGGCTCCAACTATACATACAACATCTGGCTTGCAATCTTCGCCATTATTGGACTGCATATTGACGAATACTTGTTGTTTGATGGACGTTCTAAACGATGATGGTCTTTAATAAGATGTGATGATGATCGCCGAGTTGACACTTTCAACACGATCCCTAATTCAACGGTCACTAACTTGCCGCATTAATAAAAGTGTGCGTGTTGCTCGTTATAACTTGTAGAGAGAATGCAAAAACATTGATTTTATTCTGTGAATCTAATCTCAGAATTTCAACGTATTTTTACAAGATTTAACAGGTTGTCAAATTTTGCCTAAGACCCGAACTTGTGGCAAAAATAATTATTGCAACAACAAAGCTGCTGTACAGCTGTTCGCCGCCTCAAGGTTCTCAACCTCGACTTTGCATCATAGATAAGAGTCGTTAGTCTACCCCAATTGTATCCTTATTATTCACCCTCGGATCCCCCTAGCAGTCGATAATTCCATAGCAGTCGAGACTGAATAGCCTTACCAGTCTTCGAGAATGTGGCTCTTCTCGTGGGGATCTCAAGGTGCCGACTCCGCCTACGACATTGGCGACCATGTGGCTTCGTTTGACGGAAAGTCTATGTGGGCTTTATTCAAAGCAAAAAAGAAGAGTACTGCTGAACCCCTTTCAGTTTTTAGATACGACTTTCTTGATCCAACTCTGCCAGAGGTGGAACAAGCTCGAGCTTCACTTAAGCGTCTCAAGACATTGCGCCATCCGTCTATCTTGAAGTATATAGATAGTCTTGAGGTAACTGACTGTTCTATTTTCCTCAAAATGCTAGCCTTACAAGAGCTCAGCCCATTAATAATCTATTTTCAAATCACTTAATTAGGGGGAAAAATCTATCTGCATCGTAACTGAACCAATCCGCCCACTTGAAGATTATCTAGAAGAAATAAAAGAAGATTACACTCCAAAGCAGCGGGAACTCTCCATGAGCTTGGGAATACTTAACGTTGTTAAAGGCCTTAGCTTCCTCAATAATGATTGCAATTTGAATCATAACAATATTCGCATGCACTCAATTTTTGTTAGCAGCTCAGGAGCTTGGAAAATAGGTGGACTAGATTATATTTGTGCTGTAGGCGAATTACTGCCGTCTAAACCAGAGTCTTTAAGCAACAGATATAACCCTCCTGAGAAGTTAGATCAAAATCGGCGTGCTCTGGCGCCAAAATGGGCCTCAGACAGTTGGGGTCTTGCATGCCTCATATGGGAATCTTTCAATGGAACACTGAGCCAAAACTCATCAGTCAAATCTCTAGGGCAGATTCCCAAATCTTTAGGCCAGTACTACGCCAAGCTGATCGCCAGCAATCCAAAACAGCGCATAAGTCCGGACGATTTCATCAAAGAATGCAGATCATCAGGAACATTTTTCAATAATCCTTTCATTGAAGCAATACTATTCTTGGAGGAAATCCAGGTATGGTTCGTTTTAATTATTATTCGGATCATTCTCCTTTTCATCCAATTTATCTCGATTCAATTACTAATGCAGCAAATCTATCATGTGCCATCGAAAGATACGAGAGTCAAATGAGAAATCCAAATTCTTCAGCAACCTAGAGAACGAGCTTGAGTCATTCCCCACGGATATGTGCCGGAACAAAATACTGCCTGATATGATCAATGCTTTTGAATTCGGAGATGCTGGTTCTGCCATTCTTGGTCCAATATTCAAAGTTTGTATCATTTATTTCACATTCAATCTTGATTTCCGATTCATCTCTAATTAATCAACTAAACCATTTTTACACGCTTTTAGATTGGCAAGATGTTATCGGACGAAGAGTATCAGAAGAAAATTGTCCCATGTATCGTAAAACTGTTTGCATGCAAAGATCGAGCGACGCGTGCTAAGCTACTACAACAGGTAAGTTATCTTATGCTGATTCGATTCGATTTTCTAGTGAAATCATCGCTGTTTTACTTATCTAATTGATATCATTTACTACATCCATCATTTTACGTATTAGATTGACACATTCATCCACTTAATACAACCCAATGTTATCAATGAGCAAATATTTCCTCAAGTTGCTCAAGGATTTCTAGATTCAAATAGTACAATAAGAGAGCAAACAATAAAAGTGAGTATCATTATTCATATCTGTTCAATGTAGGAGAAAATTAACATTTATTAACCAAATTTTTCACAAAAAAATATAAGGCTATCATGCATATAGCTCCCAAGTTGAATTATGCTAATATGAACGAGGAGTTGATGAAGCATTTTGGTCGTTTGCAGACACGTGATGAAGATCCAGGTATCAGAGCCAACACCACAATTTGCCTTGGTAGAATTGCAAAGCATCTCCACGCCCAGGCAAGTTTATATTTGTATGAGTATAGATATATGTAGTTGAATGAATTCGAAATCTAATCTATAATTTGTGTGCAATTTTAGGTCCAACAAGTAATACTAATACCAGCATTCATGCGTGCTATGCGAGATCCGTTTCCGCCCGCCAGAAGCGCGGCCATTATAGCAATTGCCAATAATGAGTCACTATTTTCTATAAAAGACCGAGCCACCAAGATCATGCCAGCGCTTTGTCACCTGTGCGTTGACGCTGATTCAGCTGTCCGTGCCAACTCTTTTCGAACATTAAAACAATTAATTGCGAATATCGAGGATCGATCCTCCACCACTGAAACAACTTCAGTTCAATCGAAGGAGAAGCCGGTTCCTGTTCAATCGAAACCAGTCACCAAGGTTGAGCCTAATTTGAAGCCTGACCTGAAGTCAGTCGTTGAGCCGAGAGTTAGGCCAAAAATTCAGGTTCCACAAAACCCAACCCCAGCAATAGTTGAAGACCGTCCCCATCCACATACAAGTAGGCCATTAAGACTTGGCCCTCGTATCCATCACTCAGACAAGCATCTTTAGAGGTCACACAATACAAGTTGTTCAAAGAAAATAAAGTCGTAGAAGTTGTACACAATATCGAATTTTATTTCACCCACGCTAATGGTTGGCCGGGGTTTTTAAGAAACCTGCACGAATGGGTCACTCATAATGTCTAATGCATCAATGTCTCAGAGCTCCCTGTATCGTTTGTCAGGCTCCAGACATGCTTTGAATATCGTGGGGAGTGGTATTTTTATGGTGGAGAGATTGATTCCATAATAATTAGGTGTTCGTGTGTTGAGAGTCAATGAATTCACTACTGGCGCCAACCAGCTGAAGCAGGTTGCTGCTGTCCCACGTTTGTTTGTTGATTCGTGGCATATTTTGATGCGTCACGAAATTGACGTTCAAAAGTGCTATATACGCTCAGACTGTTGGTATTTGCAGCACCGACGTTGGCTGCATTGTTCATGGTACCCATGTTGTTTCCCATTCCTGGCATCACAGCCTGGGGATTCATGTGAGGAGCCTGGGTGGCTTGCATGGTATTAACTGCTTGCTGCTGATGATGATACACGCTAACGGATGCCGGATTTGTGGCCATGGTCATGCCAGCATTGTTGGCTGACACACCTGCGTGGGGATTTGCCATGGTTACTTGATGTTGTTGCAATGTTGGATAAGTTGATATGCTCTCACCCATACCGTGTCCAGCAACAGTCATCATGGGCTGCATTTGAGTGCTGACAGCTGCCGGAATGGGTTGCTGAACTTGCTGTGGTACATGGGAGATGGGCTGCGCTGGCCCAGCAAGGTGAGGCGGTGCAATGAGTGCAGCATTCATAATACTTTTGGCAATGTTCAATGGTTGACCACCAACACCAAGACCTTTGCCAATATTCTCAAGACCTGAGGGAAGTTTTGTTGGTAAGCTGTCGACGTCATCTTCACATTCGTATTTGTCCATGCGAACGCTCATGGGACGCCCGTATAGTTTTTGATTGTGAAACATGGATATAGCTTGGACTGCTTCAACAGGATGCTCGTATTCTACCGTTCCATACCCTTTCGATTGACCTTGGGAATCAGTTGATAGTTTGACACGGGCGACTTTGCCGGCCAACTTAAATATCTCTTCCAATTTGTTTGTGTCAACTTTGTATTCTAGATTGGCCACAAATATTCTGTTGTTCAAAGGACCACTAATACCGAGAGAATCTAAGAATTGTTGACTCAAACCGTATGTGTTGAAATGAGAAGCCCCGTAAGGTCCGGACATGACTGAGTGGTCGTAGCCGTAACCCTCCTGTGGTTGTGGCATACGACGATTAGGTCCAGATCCTCCGCTAGCGCCACCATCACGCCTCTGGCTGTTGTCTCTGTCTCTTGTATTATTATGGTTAATGATGCGCCCCTGACGGTCACGCTCGCAATCGAGATCCTCTTTGACAACCAACTCTCTGCCTTTAAATTCAGATCGATGCATTACTTCAATGGCGCGACGTGCTGTCTGTTGGTCGCTGAATTCAACTAAACCACAGCCGCGAGATTTACCGTCATCATTTTCAAACAGTTGACAAAATACCACATTGCCAACTTTGTCTCTGAATAAATCTTTTAATTCGCTCCATTTCACGTCGAAAGGTACATTAGCAACGTACACTCTTCTAAGCGACCTGGGATCACGTGTTTGTGTTGGAGATCTTGAGCGATTACGTCGATTACTGGTCGATCTATCACGGCTGTTACCACCGCTATTGTTGTTATTAGTGCTGTTGTTACTAGCGCTGGAGCTATTATTATGTTGCCTCTTGTTGGTGCTTGATTCGTCGTCTTCATCGCCATCGGTGTTTTCGTTAGCGACCGGCTTTACACTGATGCTGTTGCTACCACTGGTGTTATTGTTGTTGACGGTTGCTGTTGTAGGGCCTGTTTCAGATTTCATAACATTGTTGGGGGCTGTCTTTAGATCAGCTGCAGCAACTGAGTCGCCATCATTGGTAGTTTGTTGCTGATCGGCTTCGCTGAACTTGACCTTTTTGTTGCTCGGATCGTTGTCCGAAGTTGTGGCCATTGTATAAGCTTTTCTC
Source organism: Fragariocoptes setiger (assembly GCA_019968535.1). Lineage (NCBI taxonomy): Eukaryota > Metazoa > Arthropoda > Arachnida > Trombidiformes > Phytoptidae > Fragariocoptes > Fragariocoptes setiger. The sequence goes on along the minus strand of JAIFTH010000203.1, from coordinate 27,558 downwards.
TGGGTCAATGGAAAATTTTTGTCTTTCCAATTACAATGGTTTGACAATAATTCTGTTGATGACGGCTGCAAAATATAGTGCCGAAGTTGTCTAATTTCTTCACTGATTCTTTGTATTTTCTATTGGCGCAGCCTGCTCTTGTCCGTATCGCCGCTACGCTTTGCAAACTTACCGACCAGATCAGGCTTTAGCAATCACACACACACACACTCTAATTTACGCACACAGTCGCACTGCTACAGCACCTCGAGATTCCTCACACAAGCACTCATCACGCGACGCTTAAGTACATCGTTCTTTGTACTATTGGTTAAATATTCGGCGTCGCTAATATGTAAGCGTAAATATGAAGAGCAATATTAGAGTGTGTAAGCTCACAAAACTACGAGACAGCTGAGCATGTTATAATGTGTGAGACTGATACTTGTGAGTAAAAATAAAATTTGCCTCACATCACGGCCCCCAAGTAATAAAGTATCGACTTTTGGCACACGAGAGTTTACTCTACACGTTAGCCATTGCAGATGTGAGCAGGCTAAAAGCGAACCATGGATCATGGTGCAGCTGACGAGCAGGCCTGGCGATGTCAGCGCGTTCGGCAATGTCGAATTTTGCAAAGGGGAACCATCCACTGTGTTTGAATCGAGCGCCGTTGATGAAACACGGTGGACGTTGAGAACGAAATACGCCTTCATTTGCTGTCACAAATTTTTAGTTAGAGGCAATACTTGTCGGTATCTATATTGTATAGATTAATTGAAATATATACAACCAATTTATTGAACTAATTTACAACCAATAATTAACGAATCAGTCAACAGACGCAAATATGCCGGCTGTCAGAGGTGACGGAATGCGCGGCTTGGCCGTATTCATATCTGATATCCGTAATTGCAAAAGCAAAGAGGCCGAAGTGAGGCGAATCAACAAAGAGCTCGCCAATATTCGCAACAAATTCCGCGGCGACAAAGCCATCGATGGGTATCAGAAGAAGAAATATGTTTGTAAATTATTATTTATATTTTTATTGGGACACGATATTGATTTTGGTCACATGGAAGCAGTCAATCTGCTTAGCTCCAACAAGTACTCAGAGAAACAAATTGGTTACTTATTTATATCCGTATTAATGAACAGTAATAGTGACTTGATGCGACTTATCATACAATCTATCAAGAATGACCTGTCTTCACGCAACCCAATTCATGTTAATCTTGCGCTACAGTGCATAGCCAACATTGGTAGCCGCGAAATGGCCGAAACGTTTGCACCTGAAATACCAAAGCTATTGGTGTCGGGCGACACTATTGACGTTGTCAAGCAAAGTGCGGCACTTTGCTTGCTTAGACTATTCCGAGCCATGCCAGAAATGACTCTTAGCAGCGAATGGACGTCACGTATAACTCATCTTATTAATGATCAACATATGGGCGTTGTCACTGCTGCTGTTAGCCTCATTAATTCTTTAGTCCATAAGAATCCTGACGAATATCGTGGTTGCGTCTCCTTGGCAGTGTCGCGCTTAAGCCGCATCGTTACGGCCTCATATACTGATCTTCAAGACTATACTTATTACTTTGTTCCGGCACCATGGCTCTCAGTCAAATTATTGCGCTTGCTACAAAACTATCCGCCACCTGACGATCCAGGCGTCCGTGGACGTCTCATCGAATGTTTAGAAACTATTCTAAATAAGGCACAAGAGCCACCCAAATCGAGAAAAGTTCAGCATTCCAACGCAAAAAATGCCGTTTTGTTTGAAGCTATCAGTTTGATTATTCACATGGATAGCGAACCACAGATTCTAGTCCGGGCTTGCAATCAGTTAGGCCAATTCTTACAACATAGAGAAACCAATCTTCGTTACTTGGCATTGGAGAGCATGTGCCTGTTGGCAACATCCGAGTTCAGTCACGAAGCGGTGAAGAAACATCAAGAAACTGTTATCAATGCACTTAAAACGGAGCGCGATGTCAGTGTGCGCCAACGCGCTGTCGATCTCTTATACGCAATGTGCGACAAAACGAACGCTGAGGAGATTGTCGCCGAAATGCTTAAATACTTAGAAACAGCAGATTACTCAATCAGGGAAGAAATGGTACTCAAAGTTGCTATTCTCGCCGAAAAGTATGCATCAGATTACACGTGGTATGTAGATGTAATTCTCAAGCTTATACGAATCGCAGGAGACTACGTGAGTGAAGAGGTTTGGTACCGAGTCATTCAAATAGTGATCAATCGGGAGGATGTTCAAGGATATGCCGCTAAAACTGTATTTGAAGCACTTCAAGCTCCGGCTTGCCACGAGAATATGGTTAAGGTAGCAGGGTATATCCTGGGTGAATTCGGTAATTTAATTGCTGGCGATCCACGCTCGACACCTCGTATTCAATTCAATCTATTACATTCTAAGTATCACCTATGTTCAATATCTACTAGAGCTCTGTTATTGACAACATACGTCAAATTTATTAATTTATTTAGTGAAATCAAGAAGGACATTCAAAATGTGCTAGCTACTGACAGTAATATACGCAATTCAGACGCTGAGTTGCAACAACGTGCCGTTGAATACCTGGCTATAAGTAATGTAGCTTCATCTGAAATCCTCGCAACGGTGTTGGAAGAAATGCCACCATTCCCCGAACGAGAATCATCCATTTTGGCAATACTTAAGAAGAAGAAGCCAGGCGTTGCTGATGGTGCGCCACATGTAAGCCATACGAACAAAGAATTGCGTGCCGTGACGGACGAACAAACCAACAATGTTGATACATTGATCACAAATGGCAATGATCCAAGCGATCTCCTTGGCCTATCTTCATCCAATACGAACGCAGCTCCCCAATCAAACGCCAGCCTGCTCGTTGATATATTCGGCAATCTCCCTGAAACACCTCAGGGCGCACCCACTTCGACAACGATTGTTGTAACAAATGAAGATGGCATCAAGAAGCTGACATGCAAGAACAGTGGTGTTATTTTTGAGAATTCTACTTTGCAAATCGGCGTTAAATGTGAATTCAAGCGCAACATGGGTAGATTGAGCATGTTCTATGGAAACAAGACTTCAGCTCAGTTGTCTTATTTCCACGTTAAGCTTGCTAACACCCATCCTGGCCTTGAAGTTGATATGAAACAAATTGGTTCAACCGTCGAGGCCAAAGCACAAGTTCCACAGGTGATCAATGTCGAGTGTTTAAATTATTATGACGATTTACCCGAATTGAACATCTCATACATGCAAGGCCTGGCTAAGGAGGATTTCACTATTAAATTGCCAGTTCTATTGAACAAATTTTTCGAGCCAACCACAATGAACGGCGAAGACTTTTTTGCCAGATGGAAGAATCTGAGCGATCCAGAACAAGAAGGGCAAAAGATTTTCAAGGCCAAGCAGCCGATGGACGCTGAGTCTGTCGGAAACAAATTGACCGGATTCGGGATGGAATTGTTGCATAACATCGATCCGAATCCCAGTAATTTCGTCTGTGCTGGTATCATTCACATGCGAAACTTGAAAATAGGATGCCTGCTGCGTTTGGAACCAAATAGGCCGGCAGAAATGTATCGTTTGACCCTTAGATCTACCAACAAGCAAGTCCTAATGCGACTGCTTGAGCTTATCGCTGAGCAGCTATGAATTTTCTCTCCAATATAACGATGAAATTAAAATTAACATCCGTCATTTGATTTTGCTCAATTCGATATGTTCCATTTATATTCATGGAATTTTTCTTTTTTAAGAGAGCATAAATCTCAATGAACAAATTCAAAGTGCACATTAGGTTCAAACAACACAAGTCGGTTTTGCTTCGTCACATGTTTTTTTACTAATCTCGGTTAATTAGTATCAGAATTGTTATGGACGGCGTAGTGATTCTAGCGCTGTGATAAATCGTCAGAACATCGATGCTTTATGAATTCGAAACATGAAACTAACTGCGTCCTAAACTTGTGATGGCACTTGATTCTTGATAGCGTCGAAGGAGCGGATGGTTCTTAAATAATCGGCGTGACTCTTCGCCGATACCTCGATGATAAGACCATTCATTATTGTCGCTTGACCTACTAGCTCCAAATCGGCTATTCTGTTGATGTGAATTGCTATTTGATATACTGTTGATTAGATCGTCAATGACGGATGTCAATGATGAACCCGACGATGAAGATTCCTGAGAATAGTGACGCGGCAACAATGAGGATGATGATGCTGTTGAGGATGACAGAGATGAAGAGGCGCCCATGAGATCGTTAGCGGAGGCCGGTGTCCCTCGTTGTGGTAGATTAGATGCTGTACAACCGAACCACCATTCACCGGTGGCACGTGGAAACGCCGGTTTGGCACTGGTGTCGACCTCGAACTCGAGATCGTTAAAACGATAATATTGTTCATCTTTGAAAAAATAAGTCATTCCGTTCTCCCATTTAAATGCAGCATCGATGCCGCGCGTTGGCAAACCGACCCAATTTTTGATAGATTTCGGATATTGACTGCTCACCGGTGGCTCCTGTTTACTATCGAAGCGCCAATATTGGGAGCCCTTGAAGAAGTACGTCTTTCCATTGCCGGACCACACAAAAGCCGCGTCAACATTGTTGGGAATGCCCGCAAAACCGGCACTGATCAATTTGGGATAACCGGGCTCACGGCGTCGATTAGTGAAACGCCAATACTTGTCACCTTTGAAGAAGAATGTTTTACCGTCGGCCCACGTCAGCGCCGCGTCCAGATTGCTCGGCAAACCGTCCCAGTCTTTAGCAATGCGCTGTGGATATCCGGACGCCAGACCGTCGCGTTCAATGAGCCAATAGTGTGCACCTTTGAACACGAATGTCGATTTATCTTGCGTGCGTGTGATTGCATCAATGCGTCCGTCGGAGCACAAATCGGGCCCATCGGTGCCATTGTCGCCCCCTGAGCTGCCACTACCAGATGTGTTTTCATCATCATCATCGCTACCGTTGCTATTGTCCGTGTCAGTCGGTTTACGTGCCGATGGTTTGGTGGTGTTTGTAGTTGTAGTAGTGCTGGTACTAGTCGAAGTAGAGTCGTCATCATCTTCGGATTTCTCACCATACAATGCTTGGATGCCAAGTATGTCGTCGGCGTGTAGTTTGAAATTAGGCTTATACTTCTGATAGAATGGCGCCATCAATGCCTCGCGCACCGAACTGTGGCCCAAGCCGAGCGAGTGACCGAGCTCATGGGCGGCCACTTGAAAAATATTCGTGCCGGCGTACGAATCAACAGTCCAATATTCTTGATCGTCAAAGTGGGCATCTCCACCATACTGTGGGAAGTAAGCGTGCGCCAACGTGTTGCCCGGCCCATCGAAAGGATCACCGTCGCCGTGGTCGCCGCTAGCAAATTTAATATCTATGTGAACGCGGCCTTCCTTCTTCACCACAAAATCAATGGGCGCCACTTGGGACCAAATCTTGAACGCTTTCTCGATCTGGCCATCAACTTCGTGCTTTTTGCCTGCAAATCGGGTCGGATACTGTGAGATGCGATATGTGAGCTCGGTGCGGCGCCACTTGCTGCCTTGTAACGCGTACCGTTTGCGTCGTTTGCGCTTCTTGCCATTCTCGCCGCGGCCCGATTTGTCTTTGTTGCCACATCGCGGCATTTCCATGTACTGAATAGTTTTGGCGTCTAATTGGCCAGTCTCACGTAAGCCCGCAAATCGTTGGAAGCTCATTATGGCCTCATGGAATGCCTCCTCCGAAATCAAGTTATTGGCTGAGCCAGAGCTCTCGTTCATATAGCCATATCTCTGTAAGTAGCCCTGTGGTGTGTGTGTGATTAGAAATAAAAATCAGAAACAATTCGTCAATATTTTTTGATCATAACTTTGATTGTCATCGAGAGTTTTGAGCAATTCATTCAATCAAGGACATCTTTATGAACGAGAGATTAAGATTGTGTGTGTAGTTCGTGGAGAAACAACAGTTTTCTACCTGCTGAGAGGTGAGAAATGATTTGCATAATGCTCATATCTTCGTGTGGGAGAGTATGATTAGTTAGGTAAAGCCTTGCAGTATCAGGATCGCGATTTGCAAAATCTCTCCTTATAAAAATTTGCATACTATCTGCAGTGCAATAAAGATCTTACCAAAGCATCGACTTCGCTCGCCACCAAGCGTGCATGAGTGGCCGTATTGTTGGTGGCACGTGTAACCATTGCAGCTCCTGGGGTAGAACCATTGATGTTGAACGTGGTAGTGTCAGTGGCGTCACTGATGGCGGCCGCACGAACCGAACGAATCAACGTAGAATGGCGTTCATTATCCGAGGCATTCAGAGGAGAGTCTATGAACTTAAGCATAAGTGTTGTAGGCTGTTCGCACGAGTTGGCACACAATCTTGATGCGTTCCTTATAGTTGATACTTGATTATATTCTAAAGTTTTAGTTATCGTTGCGGTTGTCAATGTCCTTGAGTCCAACTCTGAATATGCTGATTCTGTTTGCTGGGCTTCAACAATATATTTCTGAATCAAAGCGATTGGCATTATGATGGTTAGAATAGCGAACAGGGCCAGACTGGAACAATTGGTGCAGACCCCAACTTGCCTGACGCCCCTCCATTTATTATTAGTGGATAGTTGTGTCTGGTTTTGAATAAATTCGATGGCTTGTGCTTGTTGTTTATCACTGATTCGATTGTCATCTATTGCTCTTGCTATTGTCGTCGCTGATGGAACGTTCGTAGGTGACGCAGAGGTTCTTGTTGTTGTCTCAGTTGTATCGAAGATTGATGTGGTTTTAAAGCGACAATGACGCAATTTGTTGACAAATTGTTGTCGCTGACGACATGCATGTCTCTCACTTGTAGTCCAACAACTGTCGTTGAGGCTCCAATTTTGATCGATGCATTGGGTACCCGAGCAATCGCCAATGCAAAAACCATAATTTAAATTGTCAATATAATGAGTGTCTGTCATTCTTTCTCTCAATCGTTCGTTAATTTCTCTTTACATGTGTGAAATGTATTATAATTTAGATCTATATAATATTGGTCGATGTAACATTGGATGTTGATAAGTTTATTTCGGCTCGGCAACGATGCCACTTTGGAAAATCGTCAAAAACGAATGAATTTTGATTTTATCAAATACATTGATTTATAAGAGAAAGACTAGGAGAGCTTTCTCTCGGTACTTGATGTATTATAACATAATGATCACGACGTGCATTTGTGATTAGTTCCTTCTTCCTGAATTTTTCTCTTAGCAGCAATGAATTCTGACAGCAGTCGCGAGAATATCAAGCTTCCCGCCGCGAACTTGACCAAATATCAACACCATCAAACATTGAAGGAGATGATGAACAAATGTGTGTGAGTGGTTGAAACCTTCAACTTGACCTCTGACTTAACTACTGTTGCCACTGATGCTATTTAACGGACTCCTGGCTCAACTCTTTCAGTTAAAAACTGCAATGCATTTTATGATGGAACCGCTAATCGGCGCCGAATCACGTCGTACAGCGCAATCTTGCTCACTGCTACAATGATAAGCTATTTGCTCGTTTTATTTGACTTTGAAACTTTACAGCAGTTGGCAGTCTACCTGACTGCCTGTCTGTCGAATTGTCCGTCGAACTGCTGCCTGTTGTGATGTGTGTCTCGATATATCAGCGTGTTTTGTGCACCTTCTAACCAAGTGAGCAACTTTTCGTCGAGACAACCGCCAAGAATGTAACAACTCGACTAACTAACATGCGCTACTTGCGTTGTCTAACGTGTCTTAGATTGCGATGGTCGAAGTTAATCTTAACTTTGTTAATTTTAAACTCAACTTTTAGATGCAAGAGTCAGCAAGAGAGTGGTTGGTGTTGATAGGGTGTAATGTATAAGTAATCTTAGTAAGTAGTTTGCTTGCTTGTCGAACTAAACACACATAACTTGGCCAAATTCTTGTGTGAGTGTGTATGCTTGTACTCATTGAATAGACATGCAACAAGACAAGTCTTGATAATACGATAAACGGTGCAATACAACCACAAGTAACAATTGTTTTCATTATGATCTGATGCTTCTGGTGGTGTTTGTCGCTCGGCACACGAGCGCGTCAATCGCTTGTCTAAAATTAACCACCAAGTTTATGTAAATTATTTACCTGCTGTAAATATTTGTACGCACGCTATGTGCGAGCTTTCGTAATGAGAGCCTTGAACGTGATCTACGTAGCGTGTGTTTATCGCTTAATTGTAACTAATGTATTTCCGGTGACGGTGTTGCCATTGCTACGACGCGTGCAATAGTAGTCTTTTGATCGACAGACATGATATTGTTTAAAATTGAAAATATTTGTCACAATGTTAATAATGTTTGTGTACATCTTTCTCTAGCAGTGATGTAACAGGCACAAACTCACACATCAATAATCGAATTCGAAAATGTTGGACGCATTGATTGATTGCTGCTGCTGCTGTTGATTAACAACGAGAATGAAAAATCGAGACACACACATAGAAGGAGAAAATCGCAGAACTTGATTTTACTTTTGCAATATTGAATTGTTTTATTCTTATTTCTAGTTTGTCTTGCTTCATTTTGTTTCGATTTGTTTCGTTACCAAATACCAGGCGTACACTCACAGAAGGCGGTCATCATTAAACGGGTGATAACTATTGTGATTGTATTAACACAAGTCACTCTCAATCAAAAAGAATCAATCATGCGAATCTAGTGGCAAACAAATTAATGCAATGCATTTTAATTTTTTTTTGTAATCAGTTTTAATTGTTATTTCAATGTAGTAGCGACGGGTAAATTTTCCACAAATATTCAGCACACGAAGCGAAACAATCGGGCTCATCGTATGACTCACCATAAGGCTCCACAATTTGTGGTAATCTCTGAGATGAAAATTCTAATGAAAATTCGAGATTTCATCGATCAACGAAAGATTAGGTCAATTCGAACTTGGTCACTTTGATTAAGCTTGCTGTTTATAACTGCTTGTGTCGAGTTGCTAGTAAATTTTGATTGAGTGAATTTGGCTGCCATATATTTATATATGTTATTTTTATTGCAACACCAAATTGCAGTTAAAACAGACTCCTTCCTTACATTACTCTCTTCTCTGGAGAACTGAAAATGGACGTTGAAAACGCAGCACAAACAACTACATTGATGAAAATTAGCTGTCTCCTGAGTGGTGAGGCAACAACCACTAATTAGACAACTCGAGAACGTCACAATGAAAACAATTACCATCATTATGAGCACCAGTTTTCATTTCGGCAACGGCGACAACAATAAAAAGTACCACGTGCATCTGAGAGCAGCAAGTGTTGCAAGTCAAGATATTTGTCGCCAACGTTGAACGCTGCAACTTTCAAGTGCAAAAAGCGTAGCCTGCCAATTTTCGGTTGAAAATAAAATCAGTCTTTGGATGAATAATCTCTCTCTCTCTCTCTCTCTCTCATTCTCTCGCTTTCCTGTACTGCTTGTTATAGCTGGCTGTCTAGAGCCTAGGCTGTAATTCGAGTGCTAGAGAAAGAAAGCAAGACAGAGTTGTCGTGTACTTCTGTAAAACTGTCTATGTTTGTGCATTGTACATTTTATATTGAAATAGTCTCTAACAGTTACATGTGAGTGACTTGGATGAAGCAGAGTGAAATTGTCGACTGGCTGCTATCTTACACTCAGAACTCTCACACCAAAGCTCTACGCAATAGGGAGTATGACGCAAAGCTGTCCGCGGCAGCACTTGCAAGCCCTCTGCAGGTCAATGTCGGATGCAGCAGGTGTTTAGAATGGAAAAAGGATGTGTGCGTGTGTAATGCAGCGAATTCGAGTTATGCGTGTGTGTTTAACTCGTAACAGAATCAAGATCACGCGGTCAAGGGTTGAATAAACCGATTGATAGTCAGTTCAACAAACTTTGCCTGTGTATCACTTAGTAGCTGTAATTTATATGCACAAATTATTGGTATCAAAAGGCTCAAAACACATACACACACGTACATTTACACCTATCCAATTGCATCGCGTCGCAGGCAGAATGATTCCAACAAGGAATGCAATACGTGATACTATGTAAATGATGATGGTTTCTTTTACATCACAAGTAACGCTTGCTTTGCGTTTCTATCCGAATGCGCTGCCAATACAGTTGTTCAAAAAACGCGCGCGTTCATTGCCAAGATCAACAAACTTTTTATGCCTCGAATCGTAACACAATTAACCAGCGAGTGTTTGTGTGTGTCTCGGCGACGTGATGAGCGCCTCTCACGTCAGAGTCACAAATGATAAATAATAATAATCATTGTGTTGCTGTTTCACACTGGTTGTTGTTGCTGCCACTGTTGCTGGTGCTGCTGTTGATACTCAGACAGTTGAGCTCGATCGTGTCGTGTACGTACTGTGTACACTAGTTCAGGTCGTCGTCGTCGTCAATTATACGTTCGTTCAACAGGTCCGTTATATTAGTTATCCTATGTTAGCCCGAATGGCTTGTGTGTGTGACATTGAACAGAATGTCTAACATCAGCCCCTCGAATGAATTGAGGCGATTATTTAATGAGACCAAGCAAGCTATTGATTATATTAGCCGGTGTACGTCGATCAATCAAGCAGAGCTACAATCAATATTATTGACAGCCGACGAAGAGGAACTTATACTGACCGTGAACAGTACGGACCCAATCGGATTAATCAAAGCGGTGACATTGTTGAGAGATTTACAGGCACGTTTTTTGCGCAAATTTGTACTTTCAGCTTTCGATTTGACACGATACATGACAAAAACACCTAAACGTATTCAATATGCCAAACATAAAGAGCTTGAATTATACAATAGCATGATGAGCATGGCCAATCTCAAGCAGGATGAGATGCGCGCCATGATCCAAGATGCCATACACGAGATCCGTAATAGAGTGCTGGAGCGTAACATTATGACAAACGATATTGAGCAATTTGTATTGTCACAATTGAATTCGGCCATTGCAGACAAACTAGTCGGTTCAGTGGATTCGTTGCGTAGCTCGTACGTGGGTACATTGGAGCGTTGTTTGGCCAGCTTGGAGCACAATTTTCAGATGAACAACGAGCCTGCCAGCGCCTCGTTGGCCCTCAGCCAGATATTGACGGCAGCTTATCGTGTTGAAGTGTCCGTGAAAGATAGTACGTCAGTGTTGCGTTTGTTTTGGGAAAAAATCAAACAACTTGTACTCGGTAGCCTAACATGGACCACTGCTACAATGGGTTACGGACACACAACAACAACAACAACGGGAGTAGGCCATGGTCACAACAACAACAACACTAGTAGTAACAGCAACAACAGTCGGCAACAACAACAACAGGCCGGCTCACAATCAACACCACCAAGCAGCGCTAGTAATAGCCAATCGTCTGATCGACATCAGCATTCCAATTCCACTAATGCATCCCAACAATCCTACAATAACAATTATAGCTGTAACCACCATAACCACAGCAGTAGCGGTAATAATGTTGACAACGAGCAATGGCAACGCCGACAACAAGCGCTTCACATCATTGACAACATTAGCGAATCAAAATTGGCCAAATCAATATGTCAACAATTTCGCGAACGCTTACGCTCGTCTCATGAACAGTTCATTCTGTCGATTAAAGAACTAGAGGCCCAACACGCGGGCCGCCTGCAGCACACTGAAGAGTTGCGCTCAATGGTGCGCAAAATGCACGCACCTCCCATGGCAAAGTATTTCCTAGAATCTACTAGTCTTATAGATCTCCTATTGCACGGTATGCCGTGTCTCGAGAAAGAAATTGGCCGCGGCCAATACGGCGTCGTGTACGGTTGTGACTCGTGGGCCGGCTTCTCGCCGTGCGCCGTCAAATCTGTGGTGCCACCTGACGACAAGCATTGGTACGATCTTGGAATGGAGTATTATTTTGCCAAGTCCATACCCAAACACGATCGTGTTGTCAGAATACACGGCTCTGTGATAGATCATTCGTATGGAGCTGGCACAACGCCGGCCGTACTACTCATTATGGAACGATTGTCGCGCGATCTTTACTCAGCCATCAAGTGTGGTCTCGATTGGTTGTCGCGCTTACAGGTGGCCATTGACGTTGTTCAAGGATTGCGCTTTTTGCACGGACAAGCATTATGTCACCGCGATATCAAAGCAAGTATTCATTCTCGCATTCCATTCATGACGGTGTGCATGAACTTTCTCCCCATGTTTAGCAAAGGTTATATCTCATCATACTTTCTCACTTCTATTTCGCATTGTGCGCGGATGTCAATTGCGAACAGCTCAAAAACGTTCTCTTAGATAGCAATAATCGTGCCAAAATAACAGATCTCGGCTTTTGTAAGCCAGAAGCCATGATGTCGGGCTCAATAGTTGGTACACCTATTCACATGTCACCCGAATTATTCTCCGGATGCTATGACAACAGTGTCGACGTGTATGCATTCGGTATATTGTTCTGGTACATTTGTGCCGGGCACGTTCGTTTGCCGCACATATTTGAGCAATGCCAGACGCGCGATCAATTGTGGAATTGTGTACGGAGGGGTGTTCGACCAGAACGATTGCCACAGTTCGACAATGAATGCTGGACTCTAATGGTTCAATGCTGGGACGGTGATCGATTCAAGCGACCACATCCTGGCGACGTTGAGCTCCGTTTGCGCACCATTTACAATCGATATGCGGGCCCACAGGCGAACAATAATAAACAACAATGACCGATCAAAACAACAACCCAATCTGCAAATCAAATTCACCTAATTGTCAGTAACATTTTAGACAAATTTTTTGTGTCTATCTATTTCTTATTCACACGAAAGTACCTTGTGATTGTGGGCAGCCACTTCATCTCAAAAAACCGCTCGTTAGGAATCAAAAGCTGCTCGAAATCACTATATCGATATTTATAAAGTTTTTTAAATGCTTTTTGAGACTAGGAAGCCATTCTATTTGTGCTAACTCGATAACGTTTATTTTATTTCACTCCACCAATAAGCGTGGCCTAACAATTTCTATAGTTTACAGGTGCGTTGTTAGATCCAGTTGTTTTTTGAACAGCGCTATTAATCTTGGCATTAGTGGCGGCATTATGGGTGGTGTTAGTGGTGGTAATCTCTGTATTGACCTGTAAGCCAGCGCCACATATTCGTGTTTGATAGAATCGGTAATTGTTGGCACGAAGTGTTGTTTTTAATTGGTCCAACGAGTGTGAATCTTGACAGGAACTATCGATTAGTATAAAGGCTGTTCCACCGCCTCCGGCGCCCGTTAACTTTGCACAAAACCCGTGCTCGGCACTAATATTGATGATGTCAGTCAAGGCCGGATGACCAATGTCAAGGCATTCGAGCAATTTTTGATTCTTTTTGAGCAAATAATCCATCTCTGGCATATTGATATTGATGGGATGATTCAACACATCCCAGGCACTTTTTGTTATAATATCAATTGTATCAAATATAGAATTTATAATATTAGGATGCTCGCGTTTTTGATCGGCGACTTTGTTACAAATGTCTTTTGTGCGTCTCAACACACCTGAGTCGACCAATATTGCACACAAATTAATCAATTGTTTGTTGCCATGTTGCATGATTTGCCCCTGCTGGAACAGTATCGAGCCACCGTACGTGATGATGTTGTTGTCGATACCCGACGGCGTACCGTGAAAATATTTATCTATTGCGAGCGCCCAATTGCTTATAGTAGATAGTTCGGGCTCGATACGATTCACTTTCATTAATGCACCACACAATGCCACTGAGAACGCCGACGATGAACCGAGTCCACAACCGACAGGCAATTGCGATTCAATTATCACATCTATGGCCGGACGGAATGATGCTGAATACGAATCACTAATTCCAATGTACAACAATAGGAATGCTATTGTGGCGTCGCGACCACATCGATCGATTGTTTGTGGATCTTCATTGCTATAATCGAGGTAGTTGTGAACGGCCGGATCACTGGCATGTGAGGCACTTGTTGGATCGCGCAATCGGCTATCGGTAGTTGTCGTGGTTGTTTTAGTAGTGATTATTCTTTTGTTATTGTTATCAATACCAAAATTGCTACTCATCATGCGTAATCGTGAACCGTCGTCGCCATCATCATTTTCGTTGTCAACTCTTTCACTAGGTTTATACAAGCACCTATGCGATGTATCAATATACTTTGCATCTAATACGGGCATTAGTTCGCGCAATAATGACTCTTCCTCATAATCTAGCACTTGTCCTGGTTTGTTTACAACTCGTAACGGTGCCAACACTTCTGTGGGCCATGATCGGGCTTGTTGAATGTTTCTCAAGTCAATATTAACTCTATTGGATTTATTAGGACGGATAGTCACTCGTGTTCGTAAATCTATGCTCACAGCCACGGCATGCTATACAATGTGATAATCGTGTTAACATAATAGAGTACCAATCAATGGATTAGTTTGATGAATGCTCTATACAAGGATTATCTTATGACATAACGGTAAGCCAATGGTTATACTCACCTTGCCGTAAACAACAGAGTACTCGCCACTTAGAATAAACTTTCCGGGTGCGCTAGCTTCTATTTGACTCCATGATCTTTCGAAACTGATATCGTGATCGTTATTGGCACATGGTGAGAGATTTTTGTACATGACGGACAATTGAAAATTGTTGCCGTCGGCGTAGTTGGTTGTTGGTTCGGTTGCCGGTACTGGATCAATCAATCGATAGCCGTTGTGGTACACGACAAATGGTTACAATTACAATAAGGATGTTGTGTAAAGGGGTAATATATTAAGGGAATCTGCTAATACGTGTTTGGTTTGTACATTGGATGGTGTGGATGATGAGTATTAAGCCCGGCGTTTCAAGTGTAGTCTGTTGTTGTAGGTACAATCACATTTGCTTGGAATCAATTGATATTGATGGTAGTGATAATGATGATGAATTCGTAACACAAGTATGTCCATCACATGCAATCGAATGACACATCGATAAAATAGAATAGTAATTATGATGGTAATAGTAAGATGAATGAATGATGAAGATGCTGATGCTGATTATAATAATAAAAGACAACTTGTCAAATAATAAGATTATGCAATAATAACAATGCTCATGTGTCGTTTATACAATACATGGACTGGTTTTGCTTAAAAGGTTAATTAATATCTTGAATACACACAGACAAATGCGTAACATGTATCTGTGCGCCTGTGAGTGAAGTCAACGATCGCCACCAAACACTGGATGTCCTGAATTCGTCGTCGTTATAAGCTGGTTTGGCTCCCAGTGTGCGACAAGTGCTGAATGAATAACAGCACCTGGACATCTGACACAGCATTCGATGAAGGGGAAGTCAATTGAGTCAAAACCGGTGTGGAGCCACCAAACCGAATCAAACTGTGGCCTAACCATTCATGCCAATTTTCACAGGATCGTCTCGTCAGATCGAGTTCGACGCATAACACAGTCACCGAACTGGCACTGCAGCGCGATCAGCTGTTTCACAAGCACAACATTTGTTCCCTCGTTCGAAGTTCACTGCTCGGCGCTCGCTCCACTTCAATATGTTCGGCAACTTCGTTCATTTTGTTTGGTCCAACTCAAATTACCCTGGTAATGATTTAATTTCTGTATTACTGAGTAGAATAATAAACTCAAATGAACGCGAGCATGGTAATGTGCGAGTGGTAAAGGATATGGTACAATTTTTAATCTCGAACATATTGACGTGGGATCGATCGGTTGTTTCCTCAATAATGAAGTGACATTGTTATACATAACACGACTAGATTTATGTATTCATTGTTTGATGTTGAGTTGATTTTTTTTCAACCAAGGTGTGATATCTTTTTCACTCGTTATGAGGTATATGGTATTACAAGGAAATTACATTGTGTATTTAATCTGAACATGAAACATGCCTCAGTGACGTCACTAACAAGTTACTAGCTTCTCGTCAATGGAATAATCAAAATTCCTATTTATATTTTCAAGTTTTCATTTCGTGTTCCAAAAATCCATTAGAGTTCGCGATGATGAAGAAATTGGGACCAGATAATACAAAATATAATAGGCAAGAAGTAGTTTCACAATATGTTTAACGAGTTTCTTCTCATCGCCACTTTGTGCCTGCTAGGTTGGCTAATTAGGAGGTATCATTTCAATGAGTTATACCTTAAACAAAACAACATTCCTCAGCCATTGATTGCTGATTTTTTCAGAGGTAATGGCCCCGTGCTCAACAATCAAAGATGGAACGAAGCAATGCAAGAGTATCAAAAAGATTTTGGTTCATTGTTCGGCATCACTAACGGTTCTAGAGTGTTACTAGTTACTGTTGATGCAGATCTTTTGTATCATGTCTACAAAGAGGGATCAAATATTCACATGAACCGAGGCGATTCGGCCATGCCCAGCGATTTGGTAAGTGAATATTCGTTGTTGGGTAACACAGATCGCGATTGGCAAAAATGCCGGGGAATAATCGGTGCACAACTAACGTGAGTAAAATGTGCAAACCATCATTTGACCCAAGTCATATCTTTTTGAAAATTATTGTCTAATCAACTTGGCTATTTTCAATTGAATTTCAAGGATGAGCAAGATCAAGCACCCTGATATTCAGCAAGATCTTGCTAATGCTTCCTCTGCGTTATGTAACTACATTGAACGTCGAGCAGCACCAAAGACTTGCATCAATGTAGTCAAATTGTTCAAACGTTTCACTGCAGATGTAGTGATGCGCGTATCGTTTGAGCATTCGAACGAGATCGATTATGAATCCAACAGCAACACAGTGTTGGATTTGTTAATTTTGCTCACCGAAAAAATCTATGACCCGAAATTCGTCTGGTTTCAATATATCCCATTGTTACGTCCGGTTGCCCTGATGTTGGATCGATTGACGACCAACTACCGCGGTCGAGTAGTAAAGTTGGCCGAACATTCGTTGCAAGATCGCACTGTCCGAACGAGCTTACCACGTCTCAAGCACAAATTGTTGGACGCTTACGACCAACAACGTCTTACCGACAAAGAGCTCATTGGTAATACGTCGTTCTTTTTGGCAGCAGCTTGGGACACGACAGCACAAACACTGACCGCATTAATGTGGCTGTTAGCAAAGCATCCCAATGAGCAAATCAGACTTCGTGACGACATTGTCCGCGACGGACCTCAATCGAAGTACCTCGAGTATTGTATCAAAGAAACGCTAAGGCTTTACCCGCCCGCACTGACAGCGCGTGAGCTCAGCACTGACATCGAGTGGAACGGGATGCGATTACGTAAGGGAATGATGCTGACAGCTAACGTGTTCACCTTGCACCGATCGGTTAAATATTGGGGCCATGATAGTGACTTATTTCGTCCTGAACGATTCGTACCCGAACACTGCAAGCATTTTCACAAGTCGCAATTTTTCGCATTTGGCATGGGACCACGCAATTGTGTTGGCGGTAAATTGGCCATGTGCCAAATGCAAATCTTAGTGTCACGAATATTGGTCAACTACGAGATCGAATTATGCCCTAGTTCACCAGAGCTTTTGGATGTCTACACGCCAATGTTGTTTGTTCCAATGATCAAAGGGCCAGTTGAATTGAATTTCATCAAGCGTGCGTTGTAAGGCACGCTGATGCTTGTTGGCACACAACGCGTGCACGATCGAGCGTCTAAGATTTTCATTATCATTTGTAATGCATCAAAGGCGAAAATAAATAAGATAAGAATTAGCAAAGTTGGATGCTATTCTATGTATTCTTCACGAAGGGATCTTTGTAATTGAGTGATTGTTGCTGAAGTAGTTTAGTATCAAATTGGATGAGTGTGGCCAATTTTGGTGACATATCATGTATATTAATCGCTTCGGTAAGGGATATCAAATCTTCGATATATCATCGATTCGCAAGAAATTGTGACAATTCATCACGATAAGATGAGGTCACTAACTAATCCACGACATCAATGTCACAATTCATCTCACAATGAAAGTAAATAGTTCAAATCAACATCTACAAAACTTTTCCTATTTAATTCATATGTAAATGATGATGAAAGACGGTTGTCGTTTGTGACTGAGTGCGTGTGTGTGTGTGTCTTTGTCGAGAACGGAACTTGTAAACTTATAAATCCGGCCTACTTTGCATTTCGAACTACTTTACAGCGCTGTTCCACCATCAAGTCAGTGACTTATGTGTCTGTCAGAATTCATCGTACATCCCATGTTAGCGGAACAAACAAACAGGATTGCTTTTGCATTCTAACAGGTAGCTATTGTTCATACATTAATGTATGTGAACCATTGTGTTGCTGCCGTTGGCCCTAGCACTTTGATTCGAAAGTCGTTGAGACTCTTAATCATTCAAATCTAACAATCTGTGTCTGTTGGCATGTGCCATCTACAGTTCTTGATGAGCTGCTAGTAGTTTTGTGGTTGCTGCTGCTGTTACGCATGAAAGCACCCAGACCTAATGATGATATTGCAGCACTGTGTGTGCGTGTGCCGCATTACCTTAGTCCATATTTTCTTTCATTAATTTCATAGATAATTTTTCATCCACTTGTTTTCAACCGCACTTGTATGTGTCGGTGTATTTGTGTTAATGCTCGTATTCGTAGGCGGCGACGGCGGTTGTGGCATCACTTCACTCATGCCAATGTAACATTAACAAGTAACACCAATCAACATGATGTGAACTAATAACAACAAACAAAACATTGAGCGATAACAAACAATCGATCAGCTCCCAAAAACCAACGGCATACATCACATACACTTGCCCAACTGATCTGATGTGAGTCGAAAAGAAGGTAGTAACAAAAATCCCTATAAAGCTTATTCAATTAGTGCACATGTGATAGCAATCATAAGAACGGCTCGCTGTCAACGGGCTTAATATGCGTCGATCGATCGATGTATATTGAGCAGCAGTTTTCAGTGATCAACTCAATAAGGCAAGTGACAAACCCAATCACAACCAAGGTGAGTAACCTGCTTCATTCGCGAATCGACGTTGATCAATCGAAAAATGAGATGCTTTCGGAAGAAGATCGCTTTGTGTGCCAAAATCAAGGCTTCCTTCGCATTTTCTTAGCTTGCAGTTAATCGATGATGAGGCAAACATCCACTCGTTTGAACAATTATGCAACAAACAGAGGCCAATAGAAATGAAAATGAGAATGGCAATGACAATGAGCTAATTATGTTTAGCGCAATGGAGATGCGATGCGCCGGTTAGACAAATAATTTTATTACCATAATAAACAACAGCAGCATCAAATGCCAAGGCTAATAGACATGAGAGAATGATCACATATCGTAACATGAAACAAGTTATCAATCAAATATGACAATAATATGAGCTAGGAGTTATAGACCACAGCAAAGTCATATCGTACTACAGAATCAACAGATAAACGTTGTTTTAGGACATATTGTCGAGCTTGTTTCGCCATCTACCAACCTCTAATTGCTGCTGAGCACTGATTATGTTTCGGCTATCATGCTACTGGTGGTGCTGCTGCCGGCATCGTGCAGGATGAGACGCCCAGCTACTGATTGACTAACTTTCGGCTAATAACATGACATAAGCCAAACAAAGCAATACAAATTTAGCCGACTCTACTGTGGTTGTTAGTGTGTCGCACGACGGCTACGACGATGATATAGCTATATCATTAATGTATAAAATAATTTGCTGCTATATGTAGAATGAGCTAGCTATCACAGTAGGGATCAACAGCAACAAGCTTGTCGAAGCTTATCAATCGAGTTGCTTCTGTTGATGTCGTTGCAAATTAACCAGAGACTGCTAGAGTTAACTCAAAGAATAGAGTTGAACATATGACAACTACCATTGTTACTCTGACGCAAAGGGGAACGATACTTCCAGAGTAACGACTCAATCGATATCATCAAGCAGTTGTGACGCCCCTGCATACGCAGCGTCAGATCGTTGAAGAATGTCAGATTTATGAATTACTCTAGTCTTCTCAGACTCATTACGGAAAGGCGAAGCCCATAAGAAAAACATCTAGACGCGACATTCTTCCATAATGAGCTTATGAGCGTAACAAAACCAACCTATCAATGCAAAATCTTCAAAATAGGAATTCAATGCATTTCGATAGACGACAAGCCTCAATAGAAACAGAACTCTAGAAAAAATAAGTGATAGGACGAGTGTAACAATTTTTATCTGCGGGACCTGATTCGATCGGAATCAAAATGTTTTAAACTTTGAAAATACCGTTGTGGATTAGAAACAAACCTAGCAAGCTTTTATCTCCGGTAATCATCGTCGCCGATATCAGTACCCGCCAACAATCAACACCAGAAAGGTATTAACTTCAAATACTGATTTGCTTTGCCCGCTTCGGCAATTTTATCGTCGTGTTTGTTGTTATCATCGATTGGTATTTTGTGAGTAAGAGTGTGTCACTTGTGGATAGTTGTGAAGGGCGTGTAATTTCCAATTTCGCGTTAGTTTGGCTCGTTCATATAATTTATTGTTGATATCGATAAAGTAGCTGTCGTTAATGCGCTGGCTCATCGACCAATCGATTGGGCGCCAACAAGCGTGTGATGCGACCGCGTGTGTGCTCATCTTGCCAGTCGTGCGTCATCTCTAGTTTCTTCAACCTGACAAATGTCGTCTCACGAGTGAAGATAGAATATCAATAGCCAATTAATTATGATTATGATTATGATTATTATACTAGAGTGAGTCTTATTATTGATGATCTGTATTCCTCCAATTACTATCTCCACGAAAGATTGTACATACAAAGTACACCATCTCCATCAACAAGATTCTATTACCTTGTGAATATTACCGTGCCAACACTTACCATTAGTTAGACCGCCATACTGTAAAACGATCGATTAATCAAGAATCAAGTAAAAGTATATCCACACGCATATACTAACGCAATGGATTTCGAAATGCGTGCTGATACAGGTGAACAATTGCAACAACACTCTTCACCCATTAGACCAACTATACGGCCTATTGCTTACGGTGTTAATCAAGCATCATGGCAACAACAATCTAATGATAATAACTCTCATTTGGATTTGAATCATCGATCATCATCATCTCATCGCATTCTAGATTCGTCGCCGTCACGAAGCAATGCTCCCAAGAACCCCTACAAGGTGGACCAGTACTCGTTGCCGGTGTTCTTTCTTGAGCTCATCGTGTTGGCGGCACTTGGTTTTCTCGCTCAACTATGCCATTACCAGAATCATGTCGAGCCCCTAGTTGAGGGATTCTATTGTGACGACATTGAGTACCGGCACATACTGATCTCTGGCAAAATCATCAAAAACCTCATGGGCAAGACTGACGAGTTTATATTCATCATACTGTCGTTTGTTGTGCCACTAGTTTTGGTAATTATTAGCATCATTATATTCCCTTAAAGTACTGAACGACTATCTTACTAACTACGTACATTTTTGCTTCTTCATGCAGATACTATTTTGTGAACTCGTCAACAGCATGTTCGGATCATTGAAGTTCAGGAAAATCCGCGCAGGTTGTGCGTGTTGTCAATTACACTCGATCACACGACGTACTGTTAGATTCTGTGGTATGTATTTTGTCTTAAGTATTCATTTATGCCATGATTAGCAGATAAGGTACTATCAATTAATCATATTGATGTCGTGTCACCTCAATCAAAAACAGGAGCCTTCATGCTTGGTTACTTTTTAACCTTCATTCTGGCCGACGTACTTAGTATAACCACCGGACGTTTGAGGCCATACTTCTTTACTGCCTGTCCCCAAGCTTACACGGAGTGTGTTCGTTCCAACACTGCAATCTCGCCAATTTCTGCTCAACCAAATGGTGCTGTTAATTCAGTTGCCGAATCGATGGTACATCAATGGGTCAGTTTGTCAGGCAAAAAACTGTTCGATGTGTGCCAGGGCGGTGATTTGATGCTGTTAAACGGACTTGGCAACTCATGGCCATCATTTCCGGCCGCAATATCATCCTATATTTGTTTGTTTGTTGTGTTTTATTTAAGCTACGTCGGAACAGCAAGGCCATTCAGAATGATCATCAGTTTTCTCATTGGCGGAATCGTCATTCTGTGCACTGTGCTCAATATAGAGATCGTCAAAATGCACTATTATCATTGGGAGGATGTGATTGGCGGTGCAGTATTGGCTCTGCTCGTTGTTATATTTGTTGTCGTAGTGTACCTCAACAGATTTCGCGATGTTCATTATTATGAAAACCAGAAATTGTTTTCAACACGATGCTATGTCGATGATCAAGGACGTCCCATAACCATCAACGGTCTGAACAAATACAACAATCAAGGCACTATTCATGCTCACGATATTCCTATGAAGTATTTCCATATTCCCCGAGCCAACATAAGAGGTTCGCCAAGACCGATAACATCTTTGTCTGAGCACACCAGGTGATACCGATCTTGGAACAATCAACACTGCTCTCACGCATCTCGCAATTTGCAGAAAAAAAGTTAATAAAATTGATCTAATAGATCTATCAGCGATACAATACGAGCGCTCAATTAGTTTTGAAAATCAAGAGATGATTTTGATCATATAGAAAATGTCAGACGATTCACTTCTCTTAATTTATTCCCTCCAATCTCTATTAATGGAATTTCCGATAATTCGCCATTGAGGGCTGAAAAATTGAAAACAACATATTTACATATCAACTTACGCGCGCTTTTACGACGCATGCGTCGTCAAATAACGTAGCGTGTAAAAGCCGGATGAAGCTGGTCTGCCTGCATGTTGGCGTGCATCGGGCTGTTCACGAGCGTCGGCTGGTCTTGCAATTGTTTCACGCTTACGACAATATTGTGAGTAGGTTGTGTCTCAGTTTGACTGATATTACTGAAACAATAATATTCTACGACTCCATTTCAGGTTCTCCTCAATATGGGTAGAGTCATTAGAGGTCAACGTAAAGGAGCCGGTGGTATCTTCAAAAGCCACAACAAGCATCGCAAAGGAGCCGCTAAATTGCGCCCGGTCGATTTCTCTGAGAGGCATGGATACATCAAAGGTGTTATCAAGGTAATTATCAATTCATTTTTATCCATGTCTGAGAATTGTTCTGGCGCAGTATGATGAGCATTTTGAGACACATATATCAGACGCAATCATGGTGACCAATGTCTTAGCTTCCGACCAGAGGCTGTTGCTGATGTGCTAAAAGAAACAATTCTCAGTTACACTCCTCTCTTAGACCTTTGTTCGATAACTCGACCTCATATGTACGTTTCGTTTTTTCAACCTGTAGGAAATCATCCACGACCCTGGACGTGGCGCACCGTTAGCCCGTGTCGACTTTAGAGATCCTTACAAGTACAGACATAACAAGGAGTTATTTTTGGCAGCAGAAGGCATGTACTCAGGGCAGTTCATCTACTGTGGACGCAGGGCTACTCTTTCTATTGGTAACGTTTTGCCTGTAGGAAACTTACCTGAAGGTACTACAATTTGTAACGTGGAAGAGAAGTCCGGAGATCGCGGTAAGCTTGCCCGCGCTTCTGGCGGCTATGCCACTGTTGTGGCACACAATCCCGACACAAAGAAAACGAAGATCAAACTTCCTTCGGGTGCTAAAAAAACCATTTCTTCTACTAACCGAGCCATGGTTGGAATTATCGCCGGTGGCGGTCGTACCGAGAAGCCCATCCTCAAAGCTGGTCGTGCCTATCACAAGTACAAAGCTAAGAGAAACTGCTGGCCTAAGGTGCGTGGTGTTGCCATGAACCCTGTTGAGCATCCTCACGGTGGAGGTAACCATCAACACATAGGTCATGCCTCGACGGTCAGACGTGACGCATCGGCCGGTAGAAAGGTCGGTCTCATTGCCGCTAGGAGAACCGGTAGAATTCGTGGTGGCAAGGGCACCATTCCTAAGGAAAAAGATTAATTAAATAACTAGAGTTTCAGATAATAAACGGGCTCGAGGCTCGCCATATGTCCCCTCACATTTCATACTTTAATTATATGCATATCTCACAGCATTCTATTCTTGTAAATCGGTCGAGTTTTGATTCATGTTCTGAGACAATTCTAAGGGGTGTCAGAGACTTAGTTTGCAAAAAAAAAATAAAAGAAGGACAGATGACTGTGCCTTCAAGCAGTCCATTTTCGAGCTCCCGTTGACTTCTATGGCGAGCATATGATTTTTACTGAGACATAGTAGATTTTTTCAAATTACGCGCGTAAGCCTTGCCTGTTTCTTCACGCTGACGGCAGTACCACATAAGGACAAAATTCACACTGTTCCATTCAAACACACACCATCATCTGCTGACGCTTCTTTTATTTTTTTTTGCGAACTAAGTCTCTGACACCCTTTAGCGCGCGATCAATTGTGCAAAAAAAACCCTGAATCGGGATTTAGTGAGACTGTATGGACCTTCCATAAGCTCATTCTTTATGCACAGCACTGTACGTACCAAAGAGAGCTAATCAAAAAGTCGTCCGAGTTGTCTAAAGAAATATCGCGATCGAAGTAAGCCTCACGCTAACCCACCTCAGCATGTTTTGAAATGGCCGCCGAATTATCTTGTCTTGGAGATTGTATTACCTTACCACGTTTCATAATTACATACATTCCATCCATCACGCCAATAGTGACGAAACAAAAGTTTCTCTAAATCAAAATGTGCAGCCTCACAGACCAAATAAAGAGTTTCATTCGGGAAAAGAGAGCCAATGTTGCCTCTGAACCCATTGGAGTTGAATCGCAACCTATGGAAATTGAACACAATGTGGTCAACATCCAGCATGACTCACTTACAATAATCTTCAACAACCTCACGAGACCCGACGGGTCAGCGTTAATTGGTCATCATCAAACAATTGTGCAAGCTGCTGCATACGGTCCGGTAGAGATTCCACAATCAAAGCTTAATCCGGAGGAGGCTGTCATAGAGGTTTCTTTCAAGAAGAAGATAAGCATGATGATGTCAGACATCAGGCAGGCAGAGATTAGAGAAGTTGAAGCCTATATTCGTTCAACTCTCCAGTACGCAGTATTAACGCGCTTACATCCTCGCACTTTGATTTCAATAACTATTCAAGAAATACATAACGGAGGTTCACTCTTGAGCAATGCGGTTACTGCTGCTAGTTGTGCATTACTTGATTGTGGTCTTCCCATGCGATGTGTGGCCGTAGGAGTGACAGTTGTAATTGTCAGGCATCAAACAGACGACGTCGCAGATCAAGATGCGATCAAGTTTATATTGCAGCCCCAAGCACAGGACGAAGCAAATCATGAGGCTAAATTTGACTTTGCATTCGAAAGCCAAATCTTCAAATTGATTGCCATAAAAACACGTGGAAGATTCGACAGAGACAAGCTCTTCAAGGCCGAGAGTATGGCTCGTGAAGAGGCGAGAAAGTCTTTCCACGCAATCAGAAGTACAATAAGAGATAGATTCATGAAAAAATCACAATAAACTTCAAATGTTATCAACTGTATATACTACCTCTATTTAGTTTATTAAATTTACAAGCGTTGAGTCTGTTCCGGACTCAAAACAATCATTGAACCGTCTCCTTCAATTGATCTTTCTTGATCGATTCCTCGCTAAGTTTGGCCAAGCCGGCAGTAGCCGCACTCGATCTCATAGCTGGAAATAGCACAACCTCTTTTATATTGTTGTTATCAGTCATAAACATGACAAGACGATCTATGCCAATGCCGATACCAGCGGTTGGAGGAAGACCATACTCTAGTGCCGTGCAGAAAGTTTCATCAATCAATTGTGCCTCATCGTCGCCTGCTGCTTTGGCAGCCGCCTGATGTTCAAAGCGCCTTCGTTGCACAAGAGGATCGTTCAATTCTGTGTAGCCATTGCTAACTTCTGTTGACGCTACGAATAGCTCAAATCTCTCAGTGAGACCTGCCTTGGAACGGTGATATTTTGCCAGGGGGCTCATAGTTTCAGGGTGATTGATAATGAAGGTGGGATTTATGCATGAAACTTCAATGAATGCACCCACAAGTTTGTCAATTAATCGCGCGGCTGTGCGAGGTGGCGGACATTCCACGTTGCGCTTCTCACAGAGATCTGAGAGAATCTTGACATTGTCTGGTCTGTCGAGCTCCGTAGGATCAGGCAATTTGACTTTAAGCAAACGCTCGAGTTCCTCCATCATATCAACTCGCTTGAACGGTGGGGTGAAATCTATCTCAATGGGCTCGGAATCTACACCATCAGGGTGGTATGTGATCTTGTATGTGTTAAAGATTTGTTTCACCAATTCACTGAGCATTTCTTCTAACATGTCCATCCAGTCATTGTAATCAGCGTAGGCGACATACGCTTCTAAGGTTGTAAATTCCGGGTTGTGAGTCATATCGATACTCTCATTACGAAACTGTTTTCCTATCTCATAGACACGATTAAAACCACCGACCACAAGCTCTTTTAGCCTAAGCTCAGGGGCGATACGTAAATATAAATTGCGATCAAGGTCATTGTGATGCGTCACAAAAGGCTTTGCCGTAGCGCCACCCGCTATCATGTTCAAGACATTAGTCTCTACTTCGAGAAAATTCCTTTCTTCCAAATAATGTCTAATGTATTTGATTATGTTGGAACGAGTGATGAAGGTTTGGCGGTTAGATTCATTAATCATGAGATCCAAGAATCTTTGCCGGTACCTGAGTTCTTTGTCTTTAACACCAAAATGTAAAGTTGGTAGCATGTGGAGACATGGAGCCAGAAGTTGGAGATACGTTGGAACAATGCTAAGCTCTCCCTTCTTTGTTTTAGATGGGTGCCCTCGGACTCCGATGATATCTCCGCGCTTCAACTGATCATTGACTTTAACAAATTCTTGAGGGTCAGAATAATGATTGGCGTTAGCCATTATCTGGATCTTTTTCATACTATCACGAAGATCATAGAATATCAATTTCTGTCCGGAGGCTCTTTTCGAATATAGTCGACCCGACACTGAGTGTGTAATATCTGTGAGAACAGTTCCCGGCTCTAGATGGTCATATCTGTTGATGAACTCTTCTAATCCGGTATCGACATTGAATTTATGCGGGTGACTCGGTCGTTGTCCATCTAGCTTGAGTTTCTCGACGAAAGCCACCCTGAGGGCGTGATATTCATCTGGATCTTCCTCAACTACGGGAACCTTCGGAGGCATGGCTTGCCGACTCTTATGGTCTCTTAGCAAGAGCTTGAACTTTTTCGTTATGACACCGTCAGATAATCGACGCTTGCAAACAGGTAGCAGGAATTGAGAAAATAAATTAGGACGGAGAAATATGTTCCGAGGTAAGATTAACATGGTGCACTTGCGAGAATCCGGTGGCGACGACCGGTTCGACATGCCTGCAGCCAGAAGCGCGATTTTGAAATCTCACGCACCAGGTTTAATAGCCATTCAAATGAAACCCCGCGCATTGCTCACACAGAGGGCTGAACTGTCTACATTCGACTCGACTGCGCAGTCGGCCTGTGAATTCACGACTGGCAGTCGAACTGCCGACAACACTTTGCCAGGCCAGGCGTAAAATTCGCCTTTTGATTCACA
>JAIFTH010000202.1:0-45128 GCA_019968535.1 Fragariocoptes setiger | reverse complement strand
CGCCCTGAATGTCGATTTGTTCTCTGACGATGAATAAAACACATTACGTCCCTACATCCCGCCGAATGTTGGACAACTGCGAAAGCAGATTCACTGCACATCTGTGCGGGACACCCTTTAGATTGATCAATTTGAAGATCACATAAACTTCACATTTTGAGTCACATATTTGAGTCTTAAGCACACATTTTCCCTCACATATTTTGTCTAAATAAGTCACATAACTATCCGAGCTCTAACTTATTACTAACTCTATAATGCACACGCACACAGGCGCTACGCTCGAGTTGTGAAAAACTGTAACTAGAAACAGAGATTTGTTTTAGAAACCTGATTCGATACTGATCGATGCTCGTCGATCGGTCGATGTTGAACAAACCGACGATCAGTCATTGCGTGATCTAAAACGACAACAATAACAATAACAATTTGTGGCCAACATTTGGCGCCTCATTAGTTGCTGGTTGTCTAAATATTATTCGAGCTCGAGCGCGCTTATGGACCCGAGTTAGAATAGTGTTTATGCCAAACCGGATGCTCAGTGGATCAATGGTCAAGCTGAAGAACAAAAGCATAAGTCAAACTTGGTGGTCATTGTTTTCTCTGGCCGTAGTTTTTGCCCGTGGACGGGAGATGGGTCCTTATTTTATTACATATATAGCTTTTTTATCCGCTGCACACACACACACGCACACAAGAGCACAGAGAGGCACACAGAGAAAGATAGCATGCAATTTCATTCTGGTGGTTACAAGACAACACAGACGCACACAGTGCAAGAGAAATAAAGCAACAACAAGGTCGCTTTGAGCAAGTGGGAGATTTGGAGATTGAGCGATTGAATTGTATTGGTTTGTTTGTCAGCTTCCTCTTTTGCTAGCTCACTGACTCTTTCTGCTAGCTCTCTTCGCTAGCTATACCGATAGCTATGATAGTTGTTGTTGTAAGCCAATGTGCATCGATAGTGGGACCAGAGAGGAGAATCAACGTAGCACAGACGTGAACGGGGCAAGTTTTATCAGTGGCTATCCTTTGTGCACCACGAGTGACGTGCATCGCGAACGAGCGAGCGAGCACGCCAATGGGCCCGGCGCTCTCTCCACGCTCTACACTCCGTGCTCTGTTGAGGAAACGACTGCTCGCTTCGATGGGCACACAACACACACGCACAGGACAGCTAACAACACTAACTTGTTCTCAGCAACAGGAACTACAGCAGCAGCAACAACAACAACAACAACGACGACGACGACAGCAACTACAACAGCGAGGCTAAACAGGGAAATCTATGAACGAGAATGCGAGCCAGCCAGACGATGATCGATCACTCGCGCGAGACCAATGCGCGCTAATGAATTAATGATCCGTTCGATGTGGCTGGCTGGCTGGCCAATGGGCCAATGGGCTAACGCACCAACTACGGGCCTCAAAGAGGACGGCAAGCATTGGTCGGACGATGATGCAGCTGAACGTGCAGGCAAACTTACGCGATGGGAGCAACTAACGGACAGAGCCGAGCTGAGCTGAGCTGAGCCGAGCGACGAGCAGACAAACAAGTGCTCTGGCCGAATATCTAACCGTTGTTGCTTCAGCTTGATATCAAGAGCGGTGTGCGCGTGTGTTGTCCGCCAAAGAGAATGCTTCACAGGACGGAGGAAAGAGACAAAGAGTTTACTCTCTCATGAGTTCACTCTTTCCTTGCGAGCACAACAGATTCGACAATCTGATGCTGTAATGCATAACATCATTGCATTGCATTGCTCTGCGTAACAATTGCAACGTAATTTTATTTCTCTCATGTCACTTGATTCTGTTTGCGTGTGTGTGTGTTGAACAATGCACGAACATACAAAGTGAATTCCAATTAACTCTGGGACGCTTGCTTGCTATGAGCTTGTTATGAGCGTAAACACGCACTCACTCACTCACCCACATCAGGCTAGAAAGCTAAGTAGTTTGCTAAAAGTATTAAAGCATCAAACAGCTCGCTTGTTATAACTCACTCGCTGATTCATTCAAAACTCGTGCTTAACACAACTGAACACGAATAACTTTGTTTTCAAATCATTTCATTTCATCTCATTTTATGGTGTCAATTACTGCTTGTAAATGAACTACCAGCTCTTAGTTTAACGTTTAGTGTGTAATTCGGTGACGAAACAAAACACGACACGACACAACAAGGCAAAACAAACAATTCTCTGGAACGAAAAGCGATACCGTGACATGCAAACCCACAGCAGCGCAATCTGTAATCACGGCTTGTTATGCCGACTTGACTGACTAACTGATTCTCTCTCGAGGGCGAGAGAGGGGGCATTTGAATTGTGAGCTAGTTAGTTTCAGTTTCATATTACAGGACACGACACGATGAAACGTGTAACACGTTTTTCCACTTGCACATAATCGCAAATAGTTCGCTAATAGTTTCCGTCCATGCTCGTATGACGCTAAGTGTGTTAGCGAGTGTGAGTTTCATTATAAATTTGGTTTCATTAGATGAGAAGAGAAGGGAATTAGGTTGTTGTTGCTGCTGCTGCCGATCATTGTTCAACCAAATGAACATCTGCTTCGAGCTCCAACTGTGTATGTGTATGTGTGTGCAATACTCCGAGAGTCTACTTGATTGGTCATACTTAAGGCCAATGTGAGCAGAGAAGCTAACTTCCGGTCAAGTCATATTTGAACTTGCTCTCTTTGCTCGTTCGCTTCGACCACACACAAAGATAAATGTTTGAACACGTAGTTCACACGACACTTGTTTACACGAAAATATCAGCTCAGCATTGAATCTATATCTTGAAGATTCGTTTTGTTTCGATCCGATTCGTAAAGAACGAAGCACGCTGAGCCATGTTCGTTCTACGCCATGTTCGTTACCTAGAGCAAGATAAAAAAAGAGAAAGTGCTCACGCGAGAGAATGGTCTCGCGAGAAATGAAAGTTCGCTTGAATGAGCGAACAAAAGAATAATAATCGCTGCAGGTATTCGAGTAGTCAGGCGAGCAGGTGGTGAGGCGGTAGGTGAGCGGGTGGGCGGGTGAGCGAGCAAGCAAACCAAAATCCAATAAACTGCTAATCCTGCCGGCGTTGTTGCCAACTTGACGTTGTTATCTTGAGTCACGTTGTTTGCAAGGTGTGAGTAAGAGAGTCGAGTATAGTGGAATGGAGTGAAGTGGAGTGGAGTGAAGTGAAGTGGATTCAAGTTGAGTTGAGTTGAGTTGCGTCAAGTATCGCTAAGAAACAATCGCTAAGAACAGGCTAGACAAAATTGAGAAAGAGACACTCGAGCCAATTGAGCCATCGCGTTCGCATCGATTGGTTCGGTTTAGATGGTACGCCGTGTCGTGTGAGATGTCGTACGCTGTTGCCGTCGTGTGAGGTAAAAATCTTAAAGTCAACTTTGGTTGAACTTGCAAAGGAAAGACAAAATTCATGTCACTTTGTTGCTCCACTAACTGATTGCAAATCTGATTTTTGTTGCCACTTGCCCGCCCGCTCGCCCGCTCTCTTGCTCGTTCGCGTCGATCTATTGTTCGTGCA
The DNA here is from genome assembly GCA_019968535.1 of Fragariocoptes setiger. Taxonomy (NCBI): domain Eukaryota; kingdom Metazoa; phylum Arthropoda; class Arachnida; order Trombidiformes; family Phytoptidae; genus Fragariocoptes; species Fragariocoptes setiger. Next base: position 41,586 of record JAIFTH010000202.1, on the reverse strand, counting down.
AGTACCGCTCGTGAAGCAACAATGCTTCATTGAGCACACTTTACCAACTATGAGGCCTCTCTTTTTTCTTCCGCTGTGCCATGCTATCGTCGTGTTGTGCAGCCAATTGTCTTGCCCCACTTCAAGTGTCTTGCCAATGTCAATGTGCACTCACACAAGTGTCAAAACGAACACTCTTAGTTTTACACAGCGTTAGTTATTGTATGAACGCGTAGTTGTCACACGATTAACTGCACAGCTATTGTCTACACACGTAAACAATTGAATTTTCAAAGATCAAACCTCACTATTTTTTCAACACACGATATAAATAAACAACCAACTACTAACGACTAAAAGTATCGCTATTTATATCAACAGTAAATAATATTGATAGTGTAAAATTTTAGCGGCGTGGGAGAAGATGAATGAATCGTTTTATCGATCATATGATTCAGGCGATAGAATCAGATAAATAAAACAGAAGGGGAAATAGAGAGAGGGGAATTGCTGGATTATGCTAGGTCGGCGTAGAAACATTGCGCCGTCTGGTGGTTCCATCGGGCACCACCATTCGCAAGCTCACTATTAGAAAGTTGTCTCGATAGTGAGCTTGGAGCAAGCGAGTTAAACGATGAGTTCCGGCGCGCCTAATTCTTAGCTGGTGCCTCTTATTAACTTGCTCATTCACTCTTTTGCTGTCTCTCCGCGTGCTTGGAGCCGAGCAGCAGAGAGTACAATAATAATAAGAAGAGTGGTGCTCATGGTGATCTGCGCGATAGCTGATACGAGCCATGAGCTACGATAGCTGCGGGCTCGAGAAGATAGTTGCCTCACAACATGAGCTCGTTTATTGCACTCGTGTAAGAGGGCTTCATTTCATTTGTGCCCTGCCACGCTATCCTCACTTACTGTATTGCTCTATGTTGCTCGCTTGTGCGCCGCTATGTTGACCGCTGCTAGATTGATATGTATGCTTGCTAGTAAATCAGCCCTTCAGCTATCTGGACCGATGTCAGACGGGACACACACACACACTTACACTCAAGTGAAGGAACGAGTGAACTTTGGCCGCCGCCGCAGTCAAAGCTGAAGAGAAGTCAAAGCTCAAAGAGAAATGCTTAACGATATACAGGGAAGGAAAGAAACGAAAGAAAAGAAAATAAAATAAAAGAAAGCTATGTGTAGAGGCCAAAACGATTGGAATTATCTGGCCGCACACACACACACACACACATGCAAGCCGGAGTGCAATGTTGGCCCCGAGATGACGACATACAACGTTCATAGGTCACACGACAACACGCTTAGCCAGCAAACGAAGCAAATGGTGCATCATACTTGACCTCTTTTTTGACCGCCTGCCTGGCCTATCATTCTCTGTTCACATTACATTTTCCTCTTGTGACTACTTGTGCTATCTGTCTGTATGATTGAGTTGAGTTGAGTTAAGTTGAGCCGAGTGCTAAGCCGTTCGGTTTGGTTCGGCTCGATTCAGTTCGTATTGAACTATCTAAGGTTCAAAGTGAGTTTTTTTCCTTCAAACATCGACTAAAAGAAATAACACGACGAGAGTATCAAAATCTTTGGGGAACAAAATTCATTGACCAAGTTATAGCTTATATCTTGCAATGATGACATAAGGCCAAGTGAAACGATTGCCTTCAACAACATTTCAGTGTCGATGCTGATGCGCGTTTAGTGGCGCCGTTTGCACACTTGTCGTAGATCATTTAGAATTAGTTCATGCGAGCGATCGAGTGATCCTCGAGTGTGACTTGCTCTCTCTCTCTCTCTCTCTCTCTCTCCCTCTTTCTGCCTCTGCAAAGCGTGTGCATGGCATTCTTGCCAAGTCACGACTACTTAACGTTACGAGCTCCACTGTCTTGAGCTTGGGCTCGAGCGCGCGCGTATAGACTCAGTCAATTGGTGTTAAGTTTAAGTGTTTCTCTAACTCTCACTAAACACACACGCACGCACACATCTATTGTGAATTTAGCGCACGCAAGAGAAGCGAGTGAACGAGCGAGTAAACGCGCCTGACGTTACGCGATCCGATCGAAAGTGCTGCCATCGATCCGTTTCAATTGAATCAACAACAACGCTGGCAGCATTTCCCATTGAAATGAATGTTGCCAGTGCTGCCGCTGCTACCAGAAATGGGAATAGAAATCCCATCCAATCGATATCAATATCACAATATCGATATCGTGCCCGGTTCGGTTCGTCCCCTCTCGATTCGTTTCGATTCGGTGCGAGCGTCAACTGGCCCGGTGGCCCTGCCACAAGCCTTGCTGTTGTGCGCTGCTTGTGGGGCGTCTCACATGTGTCGAGCTCGCACGACGATTGTCGACGCTATTCCGGGCGCGCTCGTTCCCACTACACGCTCGGTGCTGTGCTTGGGAGGCGCTTTTAATCTGGCACTCGTGGGCAGTAGTGTTGCCGCCACGCCCACATTTATGCCAATCTATCGACACGCACACTCGCACTTACACGCTTAGTGGCCAGATTGACAACACACACGCACACAAAGTGTTTGTGCGTGTGTCCTTTCCGGCAAGCTCTCGTGCGGCGGCCGGCCTCAGCACACGAGCTAGAGCTCAAGCTCAAACTCAAGCTTAAGCAAGCTCACCAACCAGCATTGTGCCAGCTCAATATTCGCTCGTTCAACTCACTCACTCGCTAGACTGTCCACTTGCTCGCCTTCTTGCTTTGCCTTCTTAAGCTTGTTGTGTGTGAATCACCGTTAGATAGTCGTGCACGTGCGTGTTTCTATCTACAAGTGAGCCCAATAAGAGACTTAACGCAGCCTCAAGTCTTGCCGCGTTACTGCGCTCAACTGCGCTGTTGTGAGAGTTCATGTGTGTGTGTGTGTGTGTGTGTGTGTGTGTGTATGGGCGTATAATAGCCACGCCCATTGACTCTGACTCACACGACGCACACCCATAATAGCGACACATTAAACACATTGAACGCGATCAGTGAAAATCAGTTGAGGCGATTTTCAGCACACGCACCCAGATAAAGAGACTACATTCATCTTGACGAGTATGAGATGCATGCGCCATCTCTCGGTTGTAATTGAAAACAATGAGCGAAAAGGATCGCTCATCCTTCCAGTTAGAGCTCTTACAGAGAGCAGGTAAAGCGAGATGTTGTACACGTAGAGCGAGAACTAATAGCTAATAGCTAATAGTGAAAAGGAACATTCGATGAGTCGGTTAGTTCGAGCGGGCAAACTTACGAGTTGCTAACACGTAGGCGACATAGAAACAGCTGGAATAATAAAAATCAATGTTCGTTTGCTTGGTTGTTATTTTTAGAGTGACGAGAGTGCTCGCACCAGAATCTGGTGAGTGCACTCTCAAAAAACGTGACAACATTCATGTGAGTTGCGACTGCATTGTTAGTCCCATACAGTTCGTTAGTGTACAGGATAATTAATCAATCGTCCTCAATCATAGTAGTGTCAATCACTATCATCGACCAATCATCATATTAACCATCGATAATCAAGAATCGAAGCAGCACGAGCGAGATCATACACAGATCAGATCGAATCAATTGAGAATGAAATTAACATACTTGTTTAGTGTGATCTTAATGCTGGTGGCTGAATTGTGCTGCTCTCTCGCAAATGTCTCACAACTCGATACGCATGTTCTGAGAGAAGATCTTGACCAGAATCAATCCAAAGAAAAGGTACGAGAAGCGGCCAGAAATATCAGCCAATTGTTTGATCCGAATCGCACGGACAGTGTCGATCATGCGCTCATACAGACACTGATCGATGAACAATTGATGCCACGAATCATTGAACTGCTGGGAAAATTCGACTTCGTAAATCCGGCGCGCATCTACTGCTCGAACATCGTTCGTGGCATGGCCAATGGCACACCGGAACAGGTGAATTACCTGGTGCAACACAATGTCATCGAAGCACTGATGAAGGCGCTGAGCTCGCAACAGCGCCAAGTGGTCGTGGACGCGCTGTGGTCATTGAGTCGCATTGCACGCATTCATGTGCAATTTCGTGACACTATATTGGCGCATCTGATCAACATCGCCGAGTTAGTGCTCGATATGATTATCAAAAACTTTAATCCACAAAGTATCGACTTGTTGGCGGGACTCAATGGGCTTCTTTACGCTCTCTCATTGCACACACCCGAATATATGAGCGTAAGAGGGACGGAAAAATTGCGCGAAGCCATTAGTAGATTAGAAAGTCTGCATCAGAAGTGAATCAAGAGGTCAGTGTGTCACAGGGTGACAATAGATAGCCCAATTCGATCGGTAGCTCCATCTATATATGCGTAAAGCTAGGTGGATATTCGTGGTTTTCACAACAACAATAAAGCATAATAGCACTCCGCTGAGCACTATGTGAAAATTCAAAGTTGATAAAAAATTCAAACTAGTTGCAAAATTAACTGTAAGCACTTATTTTGAGCTTGTTGGTGTGAATCTACGCCAACAGATGGAGCCACATAATCATTCCGTGTGTTCTTCACAATGTGAATGTGTGTATGATAATCGCAAGTGGCGCCATCTGGCGTCTGATACTTGACTCAAGTGTCGAGAGAGAAAGAATGTGTGTTGTGAGAAGAATGTAAGGGGCGTAAGCCACATGGATTGCAATCAATTGGATTACTAGCAAACAAGTTGGCGGGTGGGCGAGTTAGCGAGTGAGCGAACGAGCTAGCAAGCTAGCGACTCAAATTAATGGCGGACCGCTTGTTGTACTTGATGTGTTGTGCGTGCGTGTGTAAGTTGTTACAACACGCGCAACATGATGTGCACCGAGCGACTGACTGACAATTGTTAAAGAGATCGGCCACCAATTGGCGCTTACCAATGTTACTGTAATGGGAGTCCAATGAAGCGCACGTCGTTGTCGTTGTCCTTGGCTTGATTGTTCGCTGAAACGTCCAGCTTACTTGAACATAACTCTAGTCAGCTCTCTTAATATTGACTGGGCTATTGATTGTTGATTGTTGTTTGCTGTTTGTTACACCAACAGTGGACACAATAACTACAGCAACAAACACATTGCTTGTGTGTCGCATAAAAAGAGCCTACCAACAGCAACAACAATAAGAACTATGAAGCTTCATGCTCTATGCGTGTGAGAGGAGAGGCTGCAACGCTAACTATGAAGTGAGGCCCGCGCGTAAAGCGTCACTTGTCGCTTTTATGGCCCGCGCAAGATGCTGCCGTCTGCGTTGTCATCAACGAACAGCAGCTAACTAAAGTTCTGAATGCCTGACAAACACTGAACGAGCAGCAATTGCAGCTTGTTTGCCACAATTGTTGGAACCTTTGTTCTATTCAGAATTGAGTCACGAACACCGACTGTCTAGATGTTTAGTTAGCAGGCCAATAGTATGCTGCCAATTTATAGACTGATTAGAGAATAACAGACAGAGTATTCGAATAGTTCAAGGCATTAACACTCAAGCTAAAGTTAGTCAATGCTACACATACACACTCAGTCTAACCTAAATAGTTAACCAAATAGAAACAAACAACAACAAAAAAGCATAAGCAAGATAAACTGAACTACAACAGTGACACACGTAGCAACTAAACGAACAGAGTAAGCGATTACAATGCAATTAGATTCATGGCTCGCTAGTTGTGTTGTGTGCCGTAAAACGAACATAAGACAACTAACGAAAAAGAAGAAGAGGAGGCGCAAGAAGTTTGTCTCACAAGTCGCTCGTTGTTGCTCACAGGGCGCGATTTCGAACGCCCAAAGTCTGCTTGGAAGTCGAATAGTAAGCGTGCTAACGTCCAAGATTGTTTAGCGTTCATTCCAATTGCTGAAGTGCTAGCTAGTAGTTGACCTAGCTCGATGGTCGACCAGCTATCTTGCAATGACAGTAGCGGCAAGTGGCTCGAAACAAGCAAGTGGATTATCGATTATCGTACGAGCCAAAGCAAGCGAATGGGCGTGCGAGCCAGCTAGCACTCGGATCGAGGGACCCGTTCTTATTCCACTTGCTTGGCTTCGTCTTGCTTCCTGGTCTCCAACAGCATCCGAATGGCATTGGCGCCGGCATTGCCTTTGCCATCGCCATTGCCAGGCGCAGGCTATTGTTTGCTGCTACGCTTGTTCGTGGCTCACTCGTCGTCCATCGTGCACGTATTAAGATTGTGTGTCACTTGTCCATCTCTTTCTCGTTCCAGCCCGAGTGCTATTTTCATTGGCTACAAGCAAAATACCGGGGCTGTAAGTTCTCGCTGGCTGACTATTCAAGATGGCTAGCGAACCAGTTCTAAAAATAAAAGCCTCAGCTACATTCACAAGATCGACCAAGCTTAAGGCCCAAAGCTTGGTCGATCTCCCCGAAGACCCGGAAGAGCAAATTCAAGCGAGCTCTGGAACCAAGCGAAAGCGTGTTGTCTTGTCCTTCCAAAGCTCGCTGTCTTGTATCGCCTCTTGTGCCTTACAGTGGTAGCTAGCCAACTCAACAGCGAGCAGCCAGCCAAACAGATAGCTAAGTTTTTGTTTGGCTCGTTGATTTTGGCATTCCGCTCATTCGTGTAACATTCTTGCAGCTACTTTGTTTGTTGTTGCTTGCTACTTGCTAGCGTCCTATTCACAATTCTATGGCATCATACACACGGAGCACGCCATGATGATAGGCGGCTTGACGATGATACCGTGCTCGATGAACAAAGTCAGACCCAAACAAGATTACACAATGCCTTGCTCATTGTCTTGCCTGCCACGCTATCTCTGGTGTCCTTTTTCCCTTCTTTGAACTGACTCTTAGCTGACGAGCAGTGTGACCACGCTAACGTTCCATTATGTAATGGCGGCCACCGCTGAACTGAACTCGACTGAGTTGAGCTGAGGTTAGCACATCAATCACAATCACTGCCATACTTGGCGCCTCATTCACTCACTCAGTCGCGATTTTAGCCGTTGGTCAAATCTATGTCGATAGTACCAGCCTAGTGACGCCGATTTGTGTGTAGCTAAGCAAACTTCGCTACTTCTTCGCCATTCTTACTGTCACTGTTGCTGTTGCTGCTGTTGATGATGACACGTCCGACAAAAGTGGCGAAAGTTTTTTTTCATTTTTACATTTTGTCCAACTTGTTTGTCCTCCTTGCCGCCGCCCATTTCCCATCTTGACCGCCATCGACAGACACCACATTTCCAAACATAGACACCGAGGCAAACTTATAGACACTTTATTTTACCCCTTTCTTCTGTTATTTCCTGCTATTTTCCTGCCGTTCATCACACATGACACAACAGATTGAAGAGTCCACACCAAATGACTATTGTTGGACTGATTGTTGGATTTTTGGACTGTTAGATTGTTGGAGACTCAGTTCTATATCCCGCCTCATTCTTTCAACTTCCTCAGACTATACGAGGGTAAGTAATTCTTAGTTCAACTAACTATTTATCATTGACTTTTTTAAACTTCAAACAATCATTCAAACGGAAGTCAAATCAATTCGATTCAAGTGTCTCGTTCGAATGGAAAGTTCTCTTCTGAATTAAAAATAAACTAGTGATGTGAATTCAGTTCAATTTGACTTTGACGGGACTTGATTGGTGTCCGTTGTGTTGACAATGAAAGTGTGCCCGCTACAACTGAAAGACCTTGAGAAGTTGATAATTGCCGTGATTAATGCTAAAATGAAATCATTGAATACTTTTTGAATAAAACAGAGCACATGATCTGCCTGAAATCAAACGGTCATTTCGACAGCAATCTCTCCAATGTGACTCCTGGCCAATCGTTCCAGTGGCCAGTAATCGAATGAGAATGATAAAAGTGACAACCAAATAATAATGACAACAAACTGAGTCTAAACTCTAACTGACTGTAGCTCAACTGTAGTTTGAGTTGTTGCCGTTGCAGTTGGCACTGCTGAGAGCACTGACTGGACTGGCAGACGCCACTGACGACTGGCTCGCCACTATAATCACAATTATTGAGCTGCTACTGCTGCTGCTACGGAATGAAAAGAGTTGCCAGTGAATATAGTCAGTTGGCCAGTCAAAGACAAAGGCCATGGGAGAGAGCATGGCCGATGAGGCGGGTCATTAGTTGGCCTCACTCTCAATGATCATTAATATGTCCTTCGTTTGGATCAAAGTGCCAACACTCCATAGGCTTGGCTTGCTTACAATTTTTCCACTTGCATTGAGAGCACGGAGTGTGTGTATGAAAAGAGAAGGCAAAGAAAAGCAAAGGAAGTGAAGGAAGCTAACTTTTTTCATTGCATGCCATTCTTTCAAGAGTTACTATTCATCAGAACATTGTTTGTTAAGTTAGTGTGCTGTTGAATTTAGTGTGTCAGTTGGTGAGTTAGAGCTTGTGAGTTGAAATTATAGTTAGTTAAAGTTGGACTTTGTTGAGAGCTGCAGCTGTAACAGTTATGAACAAAGGATTGAGGGATCATCTATTGTTGATTCACATGCTTGAGATTGTTGCCAGTATGGCTAGTAACGTTCAACGACAGAAGCAACAGCAAAGTTTGTTGTTGAGCGGTCGGACAGTTTGTTTGCCAGGCAGCCAGGCAACTAGATCTGCTAGTGTTGGCTAGTTTGCAGTTACTAGTGGCCGATAGTTAGTCAAGTTTAGCAATGAGTAATCAGGAAGGAGCGAAAGAGATAGGGCATAGCAGAGTATTGCTCTGTTTTGTTTTTATTTATTCTCTTTGCTCGTTCTCTCTTCATCGATTACGAGTCGGTGATTAAATTGTGATAGCTAACCAGAGCTAGAACACAATAAAGAAAAAGAAGGCGTGGTACCATCGAACGTTGCTGGGAACGCCCATTGTGAAGAATGCGCGCTCGTTAATCATGGCGCCATTACTCAAGCCTCAATCCTGCTATAGATCTCACTGATGCATTGTTACTCAAACAATTGTTGGCTTGGTCGTCGTTGTCTTTCTCTTTCTCTTTCTTTCTTTCCTTTGCAACCGTAAGAATGTGAACAGCGCCACCTGACGGCACTGCACTCACACACTGTCATCTGATATGATGACATTATGATTTGCGTGTGCAATGTTGAGTGTTGCCACCGGAAACAACAATCATAACTCGAGAGAAAGAAGCAAACAAATCGAGAGCTAGAATTATTTGAGAGATGGGGGCCAATTATGACATCATTCATATCTCTGGCTCTCTTATATGTGAAATGAGACTCTACTTTGTGTGCTCTGTTATCATTCACTCATCATTTATGGTTGAAACAAGTGTGAACAAATGTGAACAGTGTCAAGGGTAGCTGGTGGGCGTGTACATAGCCGTCCGGGCGAAACACACGCGCCACGGTTAACTGCATTACATGTGACGTGCTTTCTCACTGCAGCATAACGCGCGCTCTCATCAGAGAAGCAGAATCAACATTGCTAGCGCTACCGTCATTGCTATTGCTATCGATATTGATTTCGAACAAAGAACAAGTGAGTGGCTTATCACAGACACACACGCATACACAATGCACGAAATGCTCGTGTTCGAACTTTGTACGTGTGCGCCAGAGGAGAAGAGATTTGCCCCAGAGAAGAGAATTGAGATTGTCTCAGATTGCATAAGTTGCTCGACAGAATAGCAACAATAAAGCCGACAAGAGCTCGTGATGGCTGCCAGACTGCCGGTTGTCTGTCAGTCTCTCGAGCTCGAGCCTCACGCGGGCTGCCGCTTGTTGAAGTTGCAGTTGCAGTTGTTGGCGGCATAACATTGAGCGGTGTGTGGGACGCAAATTAAGTGTGCGTGTGTGTGTCCAGGACTCACCGAACGACGGACGAACGGGCGGACGAACGGATGGACGCTCAAGTGTTGTCGTTGCCTGTTGTCTGTGTGTGTCCTATGGTCGAACAAGTGCATGAGAGTACAAGTGCAAATGCAAGTACAACAGATAGTGTAATCCTATAGCCGCGCAATAAGTTTGATGGCACAAACTTGTTTGCAGTCGTTGCTAGTTGACGAATGCAAGTGTCTTTCCTGTTGTACTTGTTGTTGTTGCTGTTATTCCTTTTTGGCTTTGACACGGTTGTTGCTGCTCTAACTGCTCCTGCTGCTGCTACTAATACTATCGCTTCTGTTGTTGCTTCTGTCGAGGTTCTGTTGGTGCTCGTGCTTGTCATTGGATTTGCGTGTGTCTTGCCGAAAGATTCGTTGCTCAAATGAATGAATGAATGAACGAACGAAGCCACAATAACTAACCGCGCCCATTGTTTGCGTAGCCGCGAGCCTAGCGCGCCAATTGCTATTGCGTCTCGTAACGAAAATCAATATTTACACGTGCATTGCGTCAATCTTGACTCGGGAACTCACACACTCTTATTGCGTCACATACAAACAGTTATTTAGTTTTAGTGACTTTGGGTGGTCAAGATTTGCTGTACACGCACACGCACACGCACACGCACACGCACAACTACGACACGACACACTACAACACAACGCAACATAGCGAACAGAAATACATTGAATAGCAGACAAACAGGAATAAACTCGAATAGCATTTATCTCATCTAAGTTGCCTTGCCTTGCACTAAGCTGAGATTGGCTTGACTTCAGGTCAACTTAACTCAACATTGACTGGCAGCAATGAAAACGGAACGAACTTGAGCAGAGAGCGAACGAATGAGCGAACGAAAGAATGAGAGGCCAACTCGAAATCAATGCAATAATACTTGAACATTCAATTGCGTCATTTATTGTGTTATTTAGGGTTTGTTTGTGCATGCGTGAGTGTGTGTGTGTGTGTGTGTGTGCGCGCTGGCGTCAATCACCGAGCCTAGAAGAAACAACGAGAGCCAGGAGCAAACTCATTTCAGGAGACAAACAACAATAGAAAGAAAGAAGAGGCCACTAAACGAAACTTGATCCAAACTCCAACTCCTTGTTCTTACACTTGGGTATTTTGTTGGCAATATTATTATTACCTTAACCTTTGCGTTGTGGTTGGCCCTTGCTCCGTCCTTAGTGCACGCTAGTGTTTGCGTAATCGTGTGATCTCTAGTGGGTCAGTTTGTGGCCTCAAGCTATTCCCGAACGACTAGTAAACTTTCGGCGATGAGGCAAAAACAATACAAATAACAAATGCCGATAGCCAATTGGCGTACGTGTGTGTCTCATATTGTTTCAGTGTGCCGCTCATAATGTTCAGTATTGTATTGATTGCGAGATCGACTCACTCTCGACGCTGACCGCGCGTACGTGCACACTGAGACATTATTTGAGCACGTGCTCAATCTGTCTTTGTTGGTTCTTTTGTGGTCGACTTGAGTTGATTCGATCCGATTTGATTTGATTCAATGAGCGTTACTAAACTCATGCTGTTGCATTAGATGCGTGCAAATAACCTGCCTGCCTGCGCAAGTAGTAAACTGAAGAACAGATAAACAGACGAGCTCAAAATGAGATGAGATGAAATGAAATTGTAATGTAAGCAAATGTGAGAGAAAATATTATGCAAATGCACGCATCAGCTCAGTAACATTGCATTGCTGCAATGATTCTCTTAGGGGAATGTATTGTTAAGCTGTGTGTGTGTGTGTCTACTGGTTTTCACCACAAGAAGCGAGAAGCGAGAAACAAGAGACGAGAGACGAGACAAATCTTCCAGAGATGAGAGCTTCGTTCGACCACAGCAAAAGTGCGCTCTCGCCATGTGTGCGCCATGTGTGTTTGTGTTAATTGATTGTGACACGCCCAATTTTACTTTTTGCAGCCATAGCAGCTCTGGCAACCATGGGCATACGTGCTGCAACGGCTTGCTGCACGTGCACTCATTGCTTGCTTGGGACGATGAGTGCACGTGCAGCAGCATGCGGTCCATCTCTTGTTTAAGCTGCTGCTGCTGCTGCTGTAGAGAACGAACGAACAAATAGACGACAATTTGTTCGAAATGAAATGAAATAATCGTGTTGTGCACTGCTTGTTAATTTGATTATCAATTTGTGTGCAAAGTGCAATTCGCAATCACCAAGCTTCGGACGGCTAAACTAACCAAACTGACATGAGCTCTGAGCGCCCACACAACAATAAAATCTACAAACAATAGCAAACAACAATGATGATAATAATAATAATTATACCGACCAAGTTAGATCGAGCATCGCCTTCATAGCCGTTCGCCAGTGGCCAATGTCGCCGTCTGGCGACAAGTGCTTTTGCTCTTGCTGTGATCGGCATACTCTCAATAACAAACAATCTATGTTGCATGCGAGTATGAGCTTGAATAGAATGAATCAAGTGATGCAAGTGGTGATGTCGAAATGAATGGTTGCTTCGCCTGTGAAAATTAGCACTCACAAAGTGTGTGTGTTTCACTGTAAACTGTGTGTGTCTCGCCCACTCGTTCTTTCGTTTGTTCGTTCGTTCGTCTGCTTGTTCGTTCACAAGCTTCACCCTCGTGCAGGTGTCGAGTGGCAAATGACGCCGATTCGGACGCGCGTGGGCGTGGTGTGTTTGCTTACGTACACAAGTCTAAACATGCACAGGTCATGCACGTGGACGTGGTGCACTGTACGTGCAACAGCGAGCAGCACGTACAGTGTGCCCCACTCAGTGTGTCAAGCGCGCTCTCGCTCGACTTGAGTGAGCAACTCAGAGGCTAACAACAACAAAAATTACTAAGTAGTGTGAGCGCGCTGACAACACGCACGTATGTACGTACGCACGCACTCACGCACTCACGCGCGTACCAGTAAGCGTATCGCGAGCACAATTGAATTATGGGCCTCGCTTGATGCACGCACACACTGCACCTCATGGCATTCACCCATCCACTCGCTCACTCGCTCGCTCACTCACTCACTCACTCACTGACGACGAAGGCAAGCAAGCAAGTAAGCGGACAAATGTGAGACAACGAGCAAACTTTGGCCACTGGACACGCCTTCTCGTGTTGTGGCAAAGGCGTGGCTCTCGCTGTGTGTACAACCGAACTGGTCGCAACTGGTCACTTTGTGTATGTGTCTGTGCTCAAAACGAGATTCAAATGGACCAAGAGAGATTTTGCTCACCCCAAGAACTCACACTACTTGTTGTTAGCAAAAGTGTGTAGCTATAGACATACACACAAATGGGGGCCACTTAATGTGGGGGTCAGAACGAACGAGAATAAGAGCGAGAGAGAAAGAGTGACGAGTTGAATCGTTAAGCAAAACTGGTGCCGCCGCCGAGGCCGCGATTCTGTGGCAAATAATATTGAGTGATTGATGTGTCCGTCTAGATTGTTGTCTGCTTGTCTGTCCGTCTGTTTGTCAGTTCGCTTGTCGGTCGTCTTGTGTGTTGTTGATAGAAAACTTTGCTTCGGCTTGAGTTGAGTGCAACAGCAATCAGTGTGGTTGCTATTGCTGTTTGTTGTCGATCGCCGGTCGTCTACTGTCTGTTGTCTGTTGACGCCCTCAACCGACAGACTCCAACTGCAACTGCAATTGCAACATCAACAACCAAAACAACAACAGCAAGCGAGTTATACAGTGTCGGTGATGAGCATGTTACAAGGTCAGACACACACACAAGCAACTCGTTGGGTTGCATCAGGAACGAGGGTGATTGTGACGGCTCCCAATCACGAGTTCTTGCTGTTACTGTTGCTGTTGACGACGGTTAAAAGAGACGACGATCAGTCAGTCGACTGTTGAAGAAACTGGACACGACAGGTGAGTTGTTTGGTCAGGTGGGCTGTCACTAGCACGCTGTTCGCTCGCTGGCCAAGCCTACGAGCCTCGCCGCTTTTGGGGCGCTCGTCACTCAATGCTTGATCATTGTGAACTGAATTGAATTCACAAGCGCTCGCTAAGCAACGAGAATGAATCGCCAAGGTAATCATTTTGTCCTTAGATACTAACGACCATCAATCAAACTCAAACGGAGCAAGCCATCATTCAAAGGCTCGCCATTTATCTTCTCAATTTCACCAGCACATCAGTTCAGTTCCATCCAATTCCATGTGGTCATCATCATCAGACTGCATTGCCATCTACTCATGGCAACTTAAACTACTCACTCGAGAATCATTTTATTATATCATTTTATTTACCATTTTTGTTAGAGTTTGTTTTTGCAAACAATTCAACTTTTCTTCCAAATTTCAACTTTTTGGTCAACAATTGGCTTGCCTCAAAGCTTTGTAAGAAGCTGCTTGCCGAGTCTCAAAAAGTTGGACAACCTTCTGTGCCCGTTGCCACACACACACAGAAGACGCCGAGATAGATTGACCACAGTGTCAGATTGATCAGACTGACAGTGTGAATTAACTTGACCACTTGAGCACCTGAATGATGGCCAGCGATGAAAATTTTCCTCGTGATTGTCGCCACTTAGGTCAAAGCACGTCGTTATCAGCGAAATGCTAAGTTATCAATCAAAAGTTTATCGCACAGTGTTTTGTTTTGTCGATGTTTTTCTTGTCTGACTACTGCTACTCGAATTGTTACTTTAAATCAATCAACGAGTGTGTCACACCTGTCATTGCCACAGCAAAGCTAAGCATAGTAAAAAGCAAAACCAAACTCAAGCTGATTTCTCTCAAACGACTTCTCTTGTCCGTCAGATAATGGAAACAACGATGATGATAAACCTCATTCCAAGCACTCAGCAACCTTTAGAAGCAGCAATTGCTCTAGATTTAGATTAGATTTAGATTGGTGGTGTCGTCTTACTCTCTGGCATGCATAGAGATGCATGCGAATGAAACTGCCGACCAAGTGAACAAGAGCGCCAACCGGAAGCGTCAATCATGCACGCAGCACGTGCTGAAGCGTGCGCGCGTATGTGTGTGCACGTTTGTTTGTGTGCGTGTGACGACAAACATCACAACGACGACGAGCAGCACGAGGCCAACGTACAGACAGGCAGTCACACAGACAGACTTGTACAAGCTGCTCGTACAACATGCGTACAAGCGGCGGTTGTGAGTGCTGCGAGAATGGATGCGTGCTTAGTGCGTAGTAATGCGTCAATGCAATCCACCCTGGCGGCGACGCAACGTTCATCGCTATGGCCGACCGGCTGATCGGCCAGTCAGTCAGCCAGCCAGCCATCCAGCCAGCCAACGAACAGCATTGACAACAACGACTGACAGCGTCAAGCAACAATCAATCATCGTTTGGCACACCAAAAACAGCATTCAGTCAGCGAACCAGCCATCCAGCCAGCCAGCATTTGTTACGTCACTCACTCACTCACTTTTTGTCTGTGGAGCAGTCAGTCAGTCAGTGATGGCGGTAACGGCGAGTGAGCGGTCCAGAGAGAGAGAGAGAGAGAGAGAGAGCTAGCAAGCCCATAGACAGACAGACATGCTGGCAAGCGGTCGGGCGGGCAAGCTAGCTAGCAACCAGTTGAGAGGCGCCAGAGGGTCCTCTATTTGGCTCGTCGTGTGTTGTTTAGCCAAGTTGTAGCTGCCAATTCTTGTAGAAAATGATGCCACGTTAGTGTCAAAGCGAGAGAGCGGGCGAACGAACGAGCGATTCGAAGCGCCACCTAGCGCCCATAATGGGTCCACAAGAACGAGAACTAGAACAAGAATAGAGTAAGAACGAATGAGTATCCAGTGCAACTCTTGACTGGATACTCACTTGGTACTCGTGCTAGTGCTCGTGTGAGTGCGCACCAGTCGATCGGTCAGCGGCGACGAGCTCGATGATTGATTATGATTGCTGTTGCTCCCCGAGCTTTGTCGCTATTGATCCTTCAGCTCCAGCTTCAGCTATAGCCTTAGTTGGTGTTGTCAATGCTGTTCGTTCGTCTCCCATGCTTGTTCATGGTGCGTTCGCTGATTCGTTCGTTTGTCAGTCACGGCGAAAAGAAGTATTCGCTTATATTCGAAAGCGCTCGATCGAAAGCAAACTCACTAGCTGAGAGCAACGCCAAGCTTGTTTCATTTTCATACAACAACAACAACTCAAAGCGAACCGAATCGAACGTCAATCGAGATGGTTACCTTGGTCACGAGATTGTTCTCTCCCTTTCGTTCGTTCTTTCATTTTTTGTTCGTCCGTCCGTCTGTTCGTTTGCATATATTGCCCTCGTGTTTGCATCCGATGAGATGTTGTTGTTGGTGCCATATTCAACATATTCACTTGCTTAAGTGTTTGTTTTTGTTTCATGAGCGTATTTGTTCATATGAGTATATCGATGACGCCCACACATGCACGCACGTACGCACCCATGCAAGCCGGCACACCGCACTTCCGGTGGACACACACACACCAAGACCAAGACACGCACTGTTTACCAGTGCGAAACCACAGACAATCGATACTCGACAGTATTCGTTGCTCGATGCTTTTCTGATCGCTAATAGTGATTGGCTTTTGATTGACTGGCACTCACACATACACACACAGCAACTTCCTTCATCTGCCCGTCTGTACGTGTGTGTGCGTGCCAAATTGCTGGCTTCTGCGCTTCGTACGTGTACTGTTAGCGCGTGTACTGTTTGTGCGTACGACGCTGATAACATGTCGTCATCGTTGCGAGCATTACATCATCCACACAACATGTTTGTCACAATACAATTTCTCTCTCACATCTTGCACTCGATACACTCGATCTGTTGGACTTTGCCTGCTCTAGGAGTGAAAATAAGTGTGACTTTACCATTGTTGTCATTGTTGTTGCTCAAGTCTGTGCTTGATGACGAACTCGAGCATTGATTCTCGAGTAAATCAATGCCCGAGCTCAGAGCTCAAGTTCAAGTCTGAGCTACACAGCGAGCATCTTGAGCAAACAAAGTACCTCTGTTTGCTTGTTTGCCTGCTCGCTTTCCTCTCTATCTGGCCTCGCTGACCTGCCTCACCGACTTCAATGTTTGTTTCATCGTTTGTGTGAGCTCAAAACGAGTGCTCGTAAACTTGTCACATTCTCTGTCTTAGCAACAACAACAACAATACTAACAATGGCAATCACCATTGGTCTCAGTTGCTAGAATTCCAGCAATGATGAACACTCACTCATTCACTTACTCAATATCTTGTTAGCTCTCGTAAGCGTTAGCTTAACTGCTGTGTCTGGACGCCAGCTCGTAATTTTGATTCGTAATCAAACAACGACGACTTATCTAGTCATTGGTGGCGGTGCTATCACTGTGTTGCTTGACAAGGCGCATGTGCGAGGCGCACGCGCCCAGAACTCGTTCGCTAGGCTTCAAGGGTCACTTGGCTCGTGCGTGCTAGCGCACGTTCACGTTCAAACACGCGTTTGCTACATAGCAAGTGAGCCTTTCTTGCTCTTGTTGCTGTTGTTATTGTTGGTTGTAGCCATGACGTCAACTGTCAACAGTGCAGTAAGCCAAGAGAGTCGAGCAAGTGACTAAACAAGTGAGCAGCATATTTTGCATCTTTATCATTGCCATTTGGACTTCTTGCTTCGGATTGTCCTATCGAGTCGATCAACAAACGAGAACAAAATTTGTACAATCGATCTGGAATCATTCTGTTGGTTCACTGATTGAACAACAAGTGTGTCAACTCAATTTGACTTAACTTTGACGCGCACACACACACCGATTACTACATCCGATGGTTCGCTGATTCAATAGTGACTCTCTCATTAAGAGTTCTATTTGCTACTCACTGACAGCATAAAAACAGTGTAGAGTATTAACTATAAGTCACCACAAGCAAGTACACGTACGAATTGAGCGAGTTTCAACACACATCATTCAATAAACAAGTGAATCACAGATATTCGGCTTATTCCGAGCTTTTCGAGTCATCGAGTCTACACTGCATCACCGAATGAAAAGAGATCGCCGACAGCGCAGTTACAAGTTTTCAATGAGCAAAAGCTCAATCATCAAAAAGCAAACCAGCGTCTAAGCAGCCGTATCGTGGCTGATGGATGATGGAATTGTTTTCTTGCAAGAGGCTATCAAGAAGATAGTGCTAATATTGCGATAAATCTTTGTTGTCTTTGTGGTCGATGCCAATTTTATTGCCACATGTGTGAACGTTGATCACAACAGGAGGAGAATACAACAGGTCAACAGGTGAGTGTGAAGCAGACAACAAAGTAGCATGAAACAAACTGTGAGCGACCAGCGGGACAGTTGCAATTGAGTGCTATAGGAGAACGCTCGTGTGCATGATTAACCATAATGGTTGCCAGTGTATCATGTAAAATCAACATCGATCATACGGCGATGATCTAGCATTGATGCACATTGATTGGCACGTTGCTGGTGCGCTGATTTATTTGAGCATTTGAATAGCAATAGAAATTCATTTCTTGGCCATTCTGGCACCAGATATCAACTTCAATGGCTCACAGTGGAGCAGGTTTCATACTAAAAATCCTACTCACATAACACTAAACACTCGTGGAGCAATAACAAGAGAGATTGAATCAGAGAAAAGCAAAGCAAGTTAAAGTTGAATGAAAGCTGAAGCTGAGGTTGAATGAGTGACGAGTGTAAAATAAGCATGTGTGCGTTGGGTAAATTATCTCGATGTTGTCTGTCTCTGTTCGTCTGCTTTTGATGCTGATGTTGCTGCCGTTTGAATGATGTTGCGTATCCATTCAATTCGCAGTATTAGTGTAATTGCATACACGCGCGATATTTGCATGTAACTCTTCTTGTTAGTTGTTTTTTGTCTGATGATATTGCTGTTGTTCGTTTAGATTTGACTGTTTCATTTGTTCAGGGCGTCTATTTCTCCATTTGGCCCCCTTGTATTCTCTCTATTCTATGTGTGCCTTGAATGTGTGTGTTCATCACATTCAAGAAAAATCTCAACACACATTCATAGGAGTAGAATTGTTGGCAAAAAATGAGGGTAAACGTCAAGCTCGAGTTAGCACGAAATTGCTGCGCCGTGCAATTGTGTGCTAACTTGCAAAGAATTGATGAGCTCGCTTCTAGATTCAAGACGACATTCAGCCTGTCACTCGGCAATGATGCTATACTAACACTGAATCGTGTGAACGAGTGTATGCATGTACTCGAGACACTATGTATGTTGCTTAGCTGAAAGTGTTCACTAGAGCTCTTCTTGAAGAGTTCCTCAAGAGTTTTTCTCAAGAGCCTCAGAGCCACAGATGCAGAGGCCGCCGAGTTCAAGGCATATTGTATCAGAGAGAGAGAGAGAGAGAGAGAGAGAGAGAGAGACACACACACACACACACACACACACTCGTAGGAAAAACAATCGAAACACAAACCAATTTCTTTTTTCATTCACTTCAAACTGCTGACAGACTATTATGCTAAGAAACATGATTGTATTTCCCGTGTCTGTCTATGATAATTGAAACCTTGAAACTCTGCTATGATTTGCTATGGTGGTCTATGAGAAATCAATTGCGATTCAATTTGTTTAGATTTTTTAGATGGAATTGAAATTTGCCAGCATCAATTGTTACACGAGCTCTGAGCAAGCGTCAAGACAACCAGCGAACAACCAGCATTTGATGAAGGGGCTTTTAATAACACTATTACGGCAACGACGACGACGACTTAATTGATTCGTATGTCAGCTGTTCAGTGAGCAGCTCATCATCGAGGGAGAGAGGGAAGAACGTAACACATCACGCTTGAGGAAGGCAAATAGAGTTGAAAATGTTAGTGTTAGTTACATTTCAACAACAGCCCTAGCATCTTGCTAAGTTGGCACACGTTACAGTACATGATACAGTAAGACGACAGACGACAAACAATGCTGGCTCGCTTAGCATTCAACTGATCTGCATGAACTGATGGCTGTTCATTTGGTTCGTGGGCCATTGCTTATTTTTCGTTCGTTCGTTCATTCGCTTGTGTATTACAAGTACGAAAGTGAGTGAGAGGTATCGTTGCACAACAAGAGGTGCACAACCGATCTCTTTTGAAAAGCAAAGCTACAGTCATAGCTTTCTAAAGAGCAGCTGTAATGTGTGTGTGTGTGCGTGTGTTTCAATTGAACTCCGGAAGCAAGAGAAACTCGTTAGCACGAATCTAATCTAAATGTCGTAATTCTTTCTTACACTAACAATCATAGTTGTTTAGCTGTTACTAGACTAAAGACGACGACGACTACGACTTGAACATCAAAGTCAACGTACACGTAGATGGCGTATATTTGAGAGCTACAAATATCTGCGTTCAAGCATTGCAGAGCCTCATACACACACACACACACACACACACACACACACACACACACACACTCGAGCGCGAGTGCAATCAAATGAGATTGAGTGAAGTCGAGTCGACCGGCACAACGAACGTGTGAGAACGAATGTGTGTTTGTGTGCCGAAATGTGGAGGAAAATATGACACGCACCCACGGCTCTAATTAAAACTCATTCGATAAAGTAAACATAATACAAGCAGAGTATTTTTTGTATCCGTGACTAATCAATAAATGAACGAATCCAAATGATATCAACAAATACAACAAACAAACAAACAAAAAAGGTACACTCAAATCGTTTATTGATTGATTGAGTAGTACGTGAATGAGTAGCCGAATGAATGTGAAGTTTTCCATGAGGAAGCCGGAGTTTCTTGAAGTTAAATGATATGATTGTCGCTCAGAGAATAATAATATCATTCATTGAAATAGTTCACAATCACAAATGTTGAATGATAACACGAGCGCTATAGTGAGCATCACTAAATCCACTAATGACCATCAATGACGACGAAATGGCAACATACAAGTCAGTACAATTCACATCAACAGTTGATTGGTTGAATCACGATAAACATTGGTTAAACAAACAATGTCTAGCACACATTCAATCACTCTATAAGTTCTTCTTCGCTTCTATTGAAGCTCGATCAACATTCTGAAGGCAACTCTTTTTCATGCTTCAATCATTCTTCGTCATCATGGTCATACATATATTCAACACAGTTGACTCAAGCAATTGGACACCATTAGTACATGAATTTTCTATGTCAATCAATGTGATGTCCAATTCAATTGTTCAAATTGGATTGAGACACAATTTGCAATTTGTTTTAATCGAGAGAAAGAGCTTTAATTTTCAAGTTTAGTATTACAACACACGCATGCACACATATTTTATTCCAATTTACAGCTACAATGCTCAACACTTGTTTGCGAAGCATATGATCAAAGCGCCAACTAAACAGATTGACTAATACGTGACACACAAACACACACACACAACTCTTTCTTCTATATTGAACAGGAGAATCGAACAGGTTGAAAAGCACAGCACGGCACAGCACAGCACAGTTCGGACCACAGCTACCTTCAGCACTATCACAATGTATGCACAGTAAATCTTAACTAATTCACCTTGACATTCACGCCTTGACAGCAGCAACAACAACAACGACGGTCAACTACGGAAGCAACAAATATTAAACATAACTGACAACATTAGTTAAGGATGCGACCGAGAGGATGTTGAATCAATGAATGCTAAGCTCAATCATAGTACTCAATGGTTCAATCGATTAATGTTAATAACTATTATCTTGACAAGCAAACAAACAAGCGAATTTTTCACGTCAACGTAGCCAATTCATTCATTCAAGCGCGCCTTTTCTTTGCGCTTAGCTAGCATTAAACAAAAGCAAGAGCACAAGGACGAGCAATAAATTATTGTTTATATCAAGCAGAGGAAGAGAAATAAGTTTGATGAGAAACGTGCTTGCAAGTGAGCTAGTGAACGAAAAACATGAAACAGAGAAAGCATTGGCAAAAAGGGGCCAAACAAAGGTGATAGTGAATAAGAAATGAGCCAACATTTGGCGCATCGGCGCCGGCCTACGCTGTCGTCGGTGCACCGGACGATAGTGTGGACACGATCTCTATTAAAGTTATTATTGACCTTATATTCATTATGGATGATTGCACTGATATGCTACTGTTGGACGCTCAATGTGGCCGCTAGCACTCAAGCTGGCGACGTTTCATCGACATTGGCATCGACATCTACTATTGGCCTGACAAGTGCTGGCAACAGTCAGCAAGTTACTACACACAATGGCTCTCAGCATAGACAGCAGCAGCAGCAGCAGCAGCAAAGCAGCAAAAGCGGCCACAATAATGACAATAACAGTGAAATTTTACAGCGGCCAGGTGAGTTGAGTGAGATTGACAACAGGCCATTGACATTAGTATCAGTGGCAGCAGCAGCAGCTGGATATTTAGCAGCAAACAAATCGATGGTGGCAAGATCGACACAGACAAGATCGGCAACGCAAACAAGACTAGGCCGTCAAGCCATGGCCGGCGCCACAAACACGAGAATTGCCAGTGACAGCAGCAGCAACAACAACAACTTTGAAAGCCCCAGCGCAATTGACACCGAGCCAGCCGATCAGCAAGTAGACGTCGGCATTACGTCCCACGAATTAGGCTCCGGCCAGAGCCGCAGTCGCTTGTCATCGGACACAGCATTAGCTTGGCCCGAAGACGCATCAGTGAGGCCAACGGGCACGAGCGCCAATTCGGCTCAAGCCGAAAGTGATGATCAGACAACGCCAGATGATAGCAAACTGACAGAAACAACAAAAGCCAATAGCAGAAATAGCAGCAGCGGCAGCAACAGCAGTGGCACGGCCAATTGGCTCAGCAGCGAATGGTGGGCCGCCTATTGGTCGCGCCAACCGTTTCCGTCCGGCTACACGCAAGGATCGATCACGTTGCTCGCTACACTGTTGTCGATCATCATGTTGGCCATAGTGGTGGGCAACGCGCTCGTGTGCATTGCCATATTCACGGAGAAATCGTTGAAGCCGACACAGAATTGGTTCATTGCCTCGTTGGCCGTCAGCGACATGTTGCTCGGTCTAGTGGTGATGCCGTTCTCGTTGGCGCGTGAACTCATGGGCTTCTGGATGTTCGGCCAGCTGTGGTGCGACATGCACGCCGCACTGGACGTGCTATTGTGCACGGCCAGCATCAACACGTTGTGCCTGATTAGCTTGGACCGTTATTGGTCTATCACACAAGCCGTAGCGTACCTGAAAAAGCGTACGGCGCGCCGTTCCATTGCAATGATTGCCTTTGTGTGGCTACTGTCGGCGGCGGTGTCGTTGCCGCCGCTCGTGGGCTGGAAGAAGCCGACCGCGTCGGCCACGCCCACGCAGGGCTGGCAAGCGCCCCAAGCCCTGACTGGCACACCGCCTTCGTACTTTAATAGCCCGAGCTATGATTCATCGAGTTCTGGCTATGCATTGGCTGAGCAATCATCATCATTGTCATCATCCACGAATGCAGCACTCAGTATGAGCGGCGGCTCATCAGTGATTGATGCCGGTGCCATGGGCGTGTGGTCTGATGCTGGAACTGGTGACAAAGATGATTTGTCTATCGATAATCGTGAAGCATCATCATTATTATCGAGCAATAATCACAATCAAACTGCCACCATAATCACCACAACAACAGCTACCAATAGCAACAGTAGCAGCAGTAACAATTCAAGTGCTAACGCTGGCGCTGCCAGCGAATATCCGCTGTGCCTGTTGAGCGACGATCTGGCTTACGTGCTCTATTCGGCACTGGGCTCATTTTACATTCCGTGCATGGTCATGGTGTTTGTGTACATCAAGATATTCTTGGCCGCCCGGTCACGAGCACGTCGCGCACTGCATAAGCACAAGACGCCGCCTGGTCAAGGCGGCGCTCAGACGGGCGCGTCAGGTGGTGCTGGCGCGTCCCAATCACAATCGCAGCAAGCAAAACGCAAGCATAGCTCGGCACGTTCGCCGGCCGCTATTGCAGCGTCGAATGCTATTGCACGACAACAGCCAGCTGCAGCAGTGCCAGCAGCAACAGTGCCGTCACCTCACTCACGTCCAACACAAAACGGCTCATTGCTTCACTCAAGTGAGCAACAGGGCACGCCCATCGCTGCACAACAGCTGCAGCTGCAGTTGCATCAATCAGGAGGCGAGCACGGCATCGTCAGCGGCGGCAGCGAGTGTCCAGCTTGCACGATTCTCAAAAGCACAGGAGCTCAAGGTCAGCAGCAGAGCGGCGCCAGTGCCACCTGTCGTCCGTTACAGCCGCTCGTGCATAGACGCGCGCATCAACAAGAGGCTCGTCCCATTCCGGTGCCGTCCAGTGCCAACAACGTCAATGCCTCCAGTGCCAATGTCAGTGCCAGTGCCATTGCCGGTGATCAACAGGAGCAACAATATTTCACCAATCAGACACCTGACAAATGCCAAAAGCTCACTACTGTAGAAGGAAACACTGTTGTGATCAGCACTGGCATTGCTGTGCCAGCCATCGTTGCCAATCATCATCATCATCAACAGCAGCAGCATACAACTCAATCGTCAAACTCAATCGTGCACACAAGCACAACTAACACAAGTGAAAAATTAAAAAATTGTGATGACAACAACAGCAGCAACAAGCAAGTGGTGCCGAGTCAATTGGATGCGAGCACAGTGTTCACGTTCGAGTGTGTGCCGAGTGTGGCCAGCAACACGTGTGGCCTATCGAGCGTTAATCTGGTGCACACGTGCGGTGCTAACTCAACAGCCGCAGCCTCAACCTCAATGGCAGGTGTAGGTGTAAGCGAGCAGCAGCAACAAAGCCAGCAGCGCACAGCCGGTGAGCAGGCAAACAACAGTAAGTTACCACTGACAAGCCCAGTGCCAGATATAGTTATTGAATCGAGCGCAAAAACAACAGCAAAAATAGAGCCAAATTCGGCAACAACAATAGCAACGACAGAGACAGCAGCAGCCGGAGCAACAGCAAATAATTTAGCTGCCAATTCGACGCATTCTACGTCCAACTCGAACTCACAATCAAACAATGACCACTCTCACTCTGTTGTTGATTCGGCGTCCTCTAAATTGGTCGTCACTCAAGACGGTGACTCTGTAGGAGCAACAACAACGACAACTACAGCAACAGCTCAAGCTCCGCTCACGAAACCACGACGCACCAGTGGTAAGACCAACGAAACGTGCTTCATGACCATCGACGAAGATATGGATGTGTTCGAAGCACAAACGGTGCGCACGCTGTCAATGTTGGCCGCGTCATCGCGATCCGCCGGTGCAGCGAGACAGACGCACAGTTTGATGCCGCGCAACAGCAGCTTGTCGACGCAGACGAGTTGCGCGACGACCAGCGCCACAGGTGGCGCCTATTATTGCGACTCGGCCTCGTGCAGCATCCAGGACGAGCTGACGAGCGACTGCGCCACTGCACTCGACGATTCTCAGTCTTTGCAGCGTCACAATACACACAACGCGTCGTTGTCACATCGCAACAAACAGCAGCAGCGGCAGCAGTCGTCCAAAAGAAACCAAGCCACTGGCGCTGCTACCAATGAGGTCAGCAGCGTCAACAACAAGCATAGCGCCAAACATCGGCACCAGCAACAGCAACAGCTTCAGCACCAACAGTTGCAACATCGAACGCCGCTCAAGTCGAGCGCCACTGACACGTGCAGCTTGAATGGAGTGGCCACTTACGAGCTGACCAGCAACGATAGCTCATATGCGGCCGGCAGTGGCGAAACTAATGAAGATGACGACGATGACGATGATGATGACGATGACGATGACGAGCTCGAGTTCGACTTGGACGCGGACGACTTGTCCGCCATCACCGACAACGACTCGAGTGTGGCGCCCCGTTTGACGGCCAAACAGCGGCGCGGTGTGAGCGCAGTGTCAAGATTGTTGGCCGCGTCACGTGGCACCACAACGAGTGCCCGTACAGGTGCAGGCCAAGCAGCCGCCGCCAACAACAACAGCACCAATCAACTACGCTCACAGCAACAGTCGGCACAACAATATTCACACAACAACAACAACAGCAAGGCACGCAACACTACAGCGGGCAATTTGCGCGCGTTGCGTAACAATTTCATCCTTAAACTCAATCAGCTGACGTCCAAACCGAGTGCGGCACTTGTTGTGGCTAGTAGCGGCACTACAGCAAGTGGCGCCTCAGTTGCACAATCGACTGCCGCATCGTCCGATCATACGACAACTCATAACAACAACAATCCTCCAACAACAAGTGAGTAGTTTCTCTAGTCGATTACCACCTGATTGATTCGTGCTATCAATCTTCAAACATTCACGCACAAACTAACTCTTGTATTTGTATCTATATCGCTTCACTTGATTGTTGCTTGCCTAAAATGCATGTGACATATATAGGCGCTCAAAGCAGCGGCAGCTACGAGCAATCGATTGATGGCACGAGCCACGTACCACCTTCGCTCAGTCGGCAAGCGTCGCTGAGTCACGCCCACCAAGGTAGGTCCCACTTCGTACGTCAATAAGTGACACACACACAATCGAATGTATTGAAAAGTGCTCACGATCTACGAGAAGAAACATGTAAAACCTCGATTGACCTCGATTGCATCTGAATCTCTAATTAATTTCCAACGAAATTCTCATGATCAATCCGTCCTCAGGCCCCGAGAGCAGTTGTGATATTATAACTCAGAACGAGCACGATGATTCGGCGATGCCGCTCACTTCCGGCGCTGGCGGTCTCGAAACGTGCACAGAGCTCAGCACCACGTGTTCCGCAATTGTGCCAAACACAGCGTACGCACAACAACAGCAGATGTTGCCCACAAGGCTCGCGTCGGCCTCGGCTCAATTGTTGGGCGTCTCCACGCCAGTGTCGGCGCCCGACAGCAGCGCCAGCAAGCGGCCCCAATCGAGCTTCCAATCAAAATTGACACGTGTGCGCGAGGTCACCGGCGGTTCGTTGCGTGCGCTGTGCCATCCGAGCAATGGCCACGGTCACGGTCGCAAGGATCAGCAAGGACAAAGGCAGCATCGACAACATCGCAGTCGCTCGGGCCATCGCACTTCGAACGCTATCGGCGCCAACAGCTCGAAATGTGGCAACAAATTGGGCAACAAACAATTGGGCCCCGGACAGCAGCAACAATCGACACTGACCAGTCGTTACTCAGCCAGCGACAACGAGCGCCACAAGCGCAAGTTGGCGAAGGCGCGCGAACGTCGTGCCACACTCATATTGGGACTCATTATGGCTGCATTCATTTGTGCCTGGTTACCCTTCTTTACACTGTACGTGTTACGTGCCTTGACGCCGGCCATTAAAGACTATCTGTCGCCCCGTCTCGAAGCGTTCGTCTTCTGGCTCGGCTATTGCAATTCGGCCATCAATCCAATTATTTACACAATATTTAATCGCGATTTCCGGCGCGCCTTTCGCAAAATACTTTTCCGTTGTATGTAAACATACACACTGCGCACATTGTATAGTTAGTTAGATAGTTAATTAATTGATCCAGCAAGTGCAAGGTGAGAAGACGCTACTTGAAGAACAGAGAAGACCTATATTCTCTATGCAATCTCCATCGATTTGTAAATATCCTCATGATACACCAAATCTTTTATACACCACCGCCTACTGTACCTATTCCTGCACCTGTTCCTGTATCATCCAGCATTCAGCATTACCTGGCACCAACATTATATGACACGCGAGCACAGGCACAAGCACAAACGCGAACGTGAATGCAAACTGTAACGACTGCAATCAATCTGGCGGCATTGTCATCAACGATTGCAAGGTTATCTTCATCGCCTATTAGCTCATGCATAGAAGATTGTCCAAACTCTCAACTCAAACAATTATCTACTAGACGACCAACGAAGTTGATCCTTGGACCCTAAATCCTCGCGTATCAAGTCGCAAACAATGCAATGGTTCTCACAGTGCTCATTTCTCATTAATTGGTCAGTCGGAATCATTGATGCCAAAATTAAATGCCCAACCACACTCGATCAATTGGATAATCATCAGCATCCAATTAGACAATTGAGCTTTCCGCCGCATCGCACTTACAACCAATGCCGAATCAATGTGTCCGGCGATGTCGTCTGTTGTGTTCGCTTTTATGTTTGTGTAATTTTATCTGCATTCATTGCCCATTGTTGTCCTCCAGATGATTATTGATGATTAATTATTGTAATATTGATTATCAGCAAATAAATTGCTACTACACAGCTTGTTCTTTGCATACAATCAATGTTTCAATTGCCTCAGTTCATCATAATTTTCCAGTCGGTGACACTTCCCAATCTATCTTTTCTAAATTTGTGTAAATCTCACCACCAGCTTCTCCTTCATCTTATTCCACCGTTTTAATAGAGCAAACAGTTTCCGATTGTTCGTATAAACACAATTTTCGTTTTTCCCTATAGCATCTATTGACAGACAGACTTTGTGATACAGTTTCTTGCGATCCTTGGATCTCAATTCTAGCACGAATGTAATCCCTTGAGAGCATATTGGCTAAAATGTCGCAGTAACAATCAAATGTGTAGAGAAGCACTGAATTGTGGGTCAGTCGTAAACAATAGAAACACGTGTACAGTCACATCTCGCTATGTTTAGCTGTCATAAAAGAGCGATCCCTGATTGGAGACCGCTCTGTTCTCAGATCACGACAGACGTCGTAACGGAACATCAATTAATGATGAAACAACATAGACAATGAAAATGTAATTGAGCGTACGCTCGTCACCGCAAGCAATAAGCCATGCGTCATTGGCCCAACTTTGACTTTTTCGCTTTGTTTTTGTCTGTTGCTCGTTGTGCCTTCAATCCGTCGCGGTAGTCCGCAACCCATAATAACAAAGCGCCCCAAATAAAGTTGATTGACAATAGTGCGACACACTGAAGTGTAGTTTGTTGGCCAACGAGTGATTCTAGCCCGAGCATTTTATTGCAATCGAGCTAGACTGTCCATTTGCATTGTGTGCACTTGTCATTATTCTTATGGATTCTGTTGTTCTCATCGTTAGAATCCAATTGATCCCTCGATTAATCAGCCAGTTAGTGTTACACTAGTAGACGACATACATTACACTTTTGCTCATGGACCTTTTACGGCTACCAACTATCATCAATGTGACGGGCCTATGCATATTCTATAAATGTTTCATGGTATGGAAACTAGAGATTACTAGATAATGTCAATCTTGATCTGCCTGGTGATTTGCCGACCGGCCGAGATTGATGTGTGATTGGTTTGTTAGATGATGGTTAGCCAGATGCGGCAGAGACCAATCCGAGTGCGGCATAAGGAAGCATTGGATGGATTCAATAATAATTGAGAACAATAATAAATGTTAATGACCACTCGTGAGAAAAAATCATCATGATGATCGCGACATTTCGATCTTTCAGACATCCAAGGAAGAATTCAGTGTTGTAATCAAAGAAACAACATATCTCATACATCTTGTGAATGATATCATCATCGTGATCACTTTATCATACTTTCACGACAATCTTCGAATAGAACTCGATGGACTTACCTGAATGGCACAATCTAAATCATAATGCGATACTTAAATGTTAGTCTATATCCCACTGACGATTGATGATGTGATATCTCAGATCAAGAACCGCGAGACCAGTGGCCAGAACATCGTCTGAATGAACACAAAGCGCAAACCACGTTGTTCTGTTGCGGAATGCCCGCCAGTGGTAACTGCATTCGCAGAATCGAAATCTGCGCAGTGCGTTTTCAGTGCAAAGTGCAAGAAAGTTTATTGTCAGTAAGGTTAGCTTTTTACACCAAAAGAGTACGAAACTGTTTCAACGATAAAATAATGTGAACCAGGATCGGTGTGATTAAAACAATTAAATAAATAAATAATGATACCGGCTGATGAAATGAAAAAACAAACCAATTCAAGTGTCTTATTTATTCGTTAGTCTTTGGATTGATCATGGTTGAAGGTCAACAGTCATCCTTCTAGTCGGTCTAAACTAATCTCTCTGTTTGTCCTCATACAATCTTGGCGGGAAAGTTAATGCAAAACAATGGAACACTCTTGTTATTGACCAATCGTAGAATTACGTCAACGTTCAGTTTCGGGTAAACCTGCGAGATGGGCAACGATAATGTGAACGTATAATTTGTGCCCGCTTTCAACGGACAATTGAAGCCATAATTGCCACACGCTTCTTGTGGGCCTGGCAAATGAAATGGTAATACCGCGAATCCTATCTTGCCAGCAACGCGAATTGCCACCGAATCGATTCCGTCGACATCGGGAGAAAATTCAATAGCGATGGTTTCGTTCTGTCCACGTACCAATTGGCATCGGTCGTTGCCGTTAGTCTCAGCACAATCGCTTATCGTGACTGATCGGACAGGGGCCAAGACCTTCTTTCCAGTGTCTATTGTTTATTCAAAAGATTACAAGTGATTAATGAGGTGTATCAAACGGATTGATAAATAAGATTGATGTTTCTTTACCGTTAACTTACCGCATTTGTCAATGTGGAAACACGCCACTCCTAAGAAGAGGCTCGACACGATGATCAATCTCAATGCTAGCATATTCATTTCTATGTTTGATATCCTCTTGTCTTTTGTAAATTGAAAATTTGATAAGCAGCTTTTCAACTTGGGCAGTCAATTGTTCATATATCGATAGATATTTGATAGTCAGCTCGAATGAAGAATTAGTTGATTGTCAAGTTGGCCAATATATATCAGTCGACGATATTTTTCATTGTCACCTGTCGATTGTCGATAACACACGCGGCGATTTGTTAAGAGTTATCTTGATTAAGTTCAGATTCGAAGCATTCACATACTAAACATATTTACCTTGTTTTTTTTGGTGTTATTCAATTATTCGACACTGACTACACGGCTAATTCTTTGTTATCCGATAAATGGATGTTCTGAAATTGTGTCAACTTGGGCGTTCGTTGAATGAGTGGTCCCGCTACCATGCAAACACAACACCATATGATGATTATCTCGATAAAGGATCTAAGATCAATAATACCGGGTTATGCCTATACACAACCGCTTGTTGATGGATTCGACATCAGCTTTTATTGATTATTTTGAGCAACAAAAATTAATTTAGGAAGATTTAAACGAAAACACACACTCACACTCAAAGTTAAAGAATACAAGTCATCAGGACTGTAAGAGGTGTAATCACTAGTATCAGTCCCATATCTTTATTAAATTATCCCAGCCGGCGCTAATAAGTTTCTGGCGCTCGTGAGGATGCCATAGCACACTGATACAGACATTGTCGTGGGCTTTGAAACTTGAAATAATGCGCGCTGAGGCCCAATCCCAGAAGAATATCTTTCCATCGGCGTCTCCACTGACGGCCATACGCATGTCGCACGAGAAACTAGGCACACACGCGTAACCGGCCACCATGTGTCCTTTGAATACTTTTTTTGTGTCAAGCTTGTAACGATTTTGACAGGTGAGCGTGTAGAGCTTGTTATCCATCGATTGGCATAGCATTCGTTTGTTGTTGGGCGCCAAGCACACGGCCGGCATCGAGTGCAACGACGGATCGGCAATGTATTTCACGTCAACCGGTATGTCCCATTCCCACACCCGCAGCGATTTATCGTCGGACGTTGAAATGAACTTGCGATTGTCATCGACAAATGTGATAGAATTGACAGGTCCCAAGTGACGATCGTACTCTTGCCCGATGTCGCCAGTCCTAGTGTCCCAGCAGACGATTTTTTTGTCTGACATGCCGGCCAGAAACAGATGTGAGAATTCTTCGTCGGGATTGAACTTGACACAATAGGGTGTCTTTTTGTTGGTGAAACGTTTTACGCATTGACCGGTTTCAACGTCCCACAATTTGATGTATTGATCGTACGAGGCGCTGATGAATTTGTCACCGTACACGTTGAAATCGATATCTCGCACGGCCTGCCGATGACCCAAATATGTCATGATACAACGGCGCTCTTTGTACATTTCCCAAATTTTGATTTTAGAGTCCATGGAGCCGGACAACAGTAAGTGTCCGGTCTTGGGGAACAATCGTATTGCAGAGATCGCTTTAGTGTGGCCAGTGTAAGAGTGTGCCAAACGTCGTGGCACTCGGCACCCGTCAGGCGTTTCATCACTGATGAGATTAACATCGTCGAGATCACGTGGGGCGTGCAAGAACGATCGACCCTGATAATCGTAAGGATCCGGTATGTGCACGTTGGCTTTCTCCTTGTGTTCGGGTTCGTCGCTTTGGGCAGTCTGGTAGTTCTTCTTACGTTTACTTGCATATTCAGCTAGAATGGCCGCGTCCTCCTCACTGGGCTTGCTAACGCGTTTCTCGTCGTCGTAGCGTGCCCATGGTCCCAGGTAACCGTCGACATCACCGGGATTGTCGTTTTTGATTCGTTTGCGCTTGTTCTTTTTCTGTTTCGTCTCCACCGTGCCATCGGACGCCAAAGCTTTGGCCTGATGTGACAAGCGTTGCGTTTCAAAATGGATATTATCTATGTAAGTGGTCTCTACATAACCAGTCAGTGTGTTCTTTTTTATCGGCACACAAAGTGCTTGGTCTTCGTCGCTACTGGAGTCATAATCCACTAGAGCCCTGTTGAGTGCCATTCTATGACGCTATCGTTTGAACTCGATGACGCTTAATTAAAGAGAAGGTTTCCATACGTTTTGACTTAAAAATTATTAACCTATGGCCATTGAGCTGTGCCAGTTGAATGTTAATAAGAAGTGAAAATCTATTCATAAAAATGTACCTTTTGGAATATATAATAATGTATCAAATAGGATACGGATAATAAATTAGATTTTCATCTCAACATCGCATGTTGCTTTGTCAGGCGAGAAAGAATAACACAACAACAATCAGCTGTTCCACAATTCAGCAGACAAGGCGCGGCGGTCAGTCCTGCAAAGTCAGCTGTCTAGCAGGCTCAGCTTACACTGCAGCGACGATAGGGCACATGTGCTCGTGAAGATTTCACCGAAGAGTCACATCGATTGAATCATGACTGACTTTATATCTTCAATTAATATTAACAATTAATGAAATACTTATTATCTGGTAGATTTAATTTTAATGAAATGCTGCGATCGATTATTCTACCGCTGCGTCAATCGAGATGTCTTCACTGCACAAGGGCCGGTATGCCGACGTTAGCCTTTCACAGGAGCGTACGTCACCAAGGTTCCTCATCTTCCTCATCATCCGTGTCAAAGCCGCTAAGCGAAGGCGAAAAATACGATGTTGTTGAGGAAGAGATTAGTATCACTAGCTTTGAGCCACCAAAGCCCGTTCACGAATATCCAATTAGTTCACTGGATGCCGCTACACGTATCGAGAAAGTCAAAAAACCTGGCTCGTTTTCAGCGGACCTCTTTATCACTGAATTCGACGTTGACTTTCTGACATACCCCGAGCTATTGTACGACCGAAAAGAAAGTCAGCAAATCTACCAACAATCACGCATGGTGCAACAGCTATGGCCTCGTTTGTACAACGATCCAGAGGGATTGCAACGTTATAATTTTCACAACCTCTATCAGTTGTCTGCCACTGAAATGATGACAGTCTTCGAGGCGATCGGTGTGTCGAGTCGCCAGTGTTTCGAGTTGGACGCCAGAGAAGCTCTGGTTGGAAAAACTAAGGAGAAAAAAGTAACCATAGTCAATGATTTCGATCACGTGCAAGTAACCAAATCTATAGTATCGCTTATCACAAGAAACTGCCTAACATATTACCCGATGCAAATGTCACAAAACCAAACGCTTAAAGATCGCTTCTTGCCTCCGCCGTTTGTGGAATTCAAAAAGCAGCCTCATTCAAGGGTTTTGCCTATGATTGGGTTTGCCTTCACAGAGCGAGCCCCGCATTTGGGCTCACTGCCGCCTCAAGAGTGGAACACTAAAGGCATCGACGGTGGCAAAGACGCCGATGCGTGGGTGGTGAAGGGTTCTAAGAGCCGAGTGTTTCATGATCCCAGTATCGAGCACTATATGGTGTTCTTCAGGGACAGTGTGGTGTCAGAGGCGAATCTGGCTCGTAATAGAAACAAAAAGAAAGATGACCAGGAGCCGAATCCTGCCGCTGACCCTATCTCTGGCGCTGTACTAATTCCTAAAAGTGATATGAAAGAGATAAGCGATGTCTATATTGACTCTTCAGGTCTTCCGTATGTGGACTTGAAAATCGACACGCTAGTCACGAAAGAACTCGAAGTGTTTCCGCCACAACGTCGCAATGCTCATCCGCTCAATATCAAAGGCCTAGGTCAATTGGCTTCGTGTGCAGTAGTTTTTGGTCTTCTGCGAGACGCCCAGCGTCGGACATATAGTTATTTATTGAAAAATCGTCGCGGCATTCTGGATTGTGAAATTGTCGAACACATTATGGCAAAGGCCACCCAAAAGCTTTACGCCATGGAATCGATGATCTATTTTGTGGCCGGAATGTACGACGGTCTTGAGCCTGGCTTCGACGCACACCTTGAGGCTGCTATGACAAAAATTGTCGCCATGGAATACGGCCGTCAAGTGCTGCAACATTTACAACAAATGTGTGGCTCAGACATGTTATTGACCTCACGTTTGCAAGATCTGATCAACATATTCGATTCATTCATGGACGGCGCTATTTACAATAGGATTTATTTATGCCAAATGGGCCTTTTGTGGTACGGTAGACACTATAATATACATCTCAACAAGTTACGTTTAGCTCCGTGGCACCCAGGCTACAACATCCGGCATTCGTTCCGTGAGACTTCGGAACAAAACGATTGGCTAACTTTGGACAAAGATCTCAAAGGCAACGTTCATCCAGCATTAGAAACGGCAGCTGCTCATCTTGAGTTTGCTATCAAGCGAGTGAAATTTGCTGCCGAAACTTTGCTTAAGCGTTACGGCGAAGATGCATTGCGTCACCAAAGCGACTTGTATCGCCTGTCTGACATTGTGATAGATACTTTCATGCTGACCACCATGATGGCACGTGCTTCGCGCGCCTACTGTGCTGGAGTACGTAACGGGCAACAAGAAATATCAATGGTTGTGGCCACATCTGATGAAATTGCATATCGCGTACGCATTCTAATGCAAGAGCTAGAGGCCAATCCTATTTGTACAATAGACCAAGCAGCACTAGAAACGAATTCGTTGAACCTTAGATGCGGGGGATACTTCCCCACGTCTCCACTCGATGTGAATGTCTAACACACAGACTAGCTTAGGTTGAATAGACATTACTAAACGGCGTCTCATTCGGCTGGTTCAGCAAATTATCATAAATGAGCTCATATAAATTCGATAGAGTGTTGCGTGCGTCACAGGGTGGCATGTTGAAGAGATATCTCAACTGAACAATATTTAGGTTGAGCAAAAACACTCCGCTATCGAACTCTTTGGATTCTCGACTTTTGTAAAGCGGAAAGGTCGTATCATCGTAAAATATCAAAGATCTTGAGCCCATGTACTTGATCGGATAACGCAATGGAACGTCCAAAAGCTGACTGAGCATAATCAACAAGTGACTAACGTAACCAATGGCCACACTGACCATAGTCTCATCGTGACCATCGAAATCTTCTGAACTAGGTAGATGAATGTCACAGATAGAGTAACCGCCTTTGCGATCGGGAAACTTGATGATGGGATAAATCTCGACCAAATCACTCAATAAACGTTGACGACGCGTCACACTAGCTGCCCACGTTGAACGTAACACAGGCACCGTTTGGTCAATAAGTTGATTGCGTTCCTGCTGCTGGTGTTGGCTCTCTTGATTGATGGCTGCGGTCAATTTGTCAATATTGGCTATATTTTCCGATAAGTCTCGTTCAAGTTTCATCTGACACTCGTGTTTATCCCGATTGATCCGTTGTTGGTGATCCAATTCGGCCCGCAGTAAGCGGCTATTGCGAAGCAATCGTCGCGCTCGCAACAACAACTGCTCAGTTGCGTAGATTTTTTTGATTAGATCAAGACTATACATTTTCCTAAATAAATGACAAAGGTCCTTTCATTGGATTTTCAGTAAATCGAACTTGATCACTGTATTTTTTATTTGTAATGCATGCGCTCGAATTGAATGAATTTGACTTTTGAGGCGACATGCGCAGAAAAGTAAAGCGCGATTCTTGAACAATGAACTCAAAAGTGACAGCTCATCTGTGATTCAACTCGAGTCTTCATTCGAGAAAAAAATTTTACACAAGAGCAAAATAGTTTTAGCATGCTTATTTAACGCGCAATTCGCACAGGCGAATGGTTTTTGCACACAAAGTGTCAGGTATAGTAGTATTTTTGTTTCCAGACGTTTGCACGCTGTGGTTTTACGGTAGTCACACGAGCAGAACATTAACACGTTCGGGAGCACGTACTACTATTCAATGCTTGCCGTATCATACAAGAGACCCTTTTATCTAGGCCACAATTTAGCATCTCTGTTGCCGCTGTTGTTGTTGTCGCAACGATTAGCATAAGCAAAGGTTTATCTCGGCGCCAATCTTGGCTTAACATTTTGTGTTACGGTGTTCAAGATATTACCCCGTAGAGTGTGTTTACATATTGACCACGAAAATAAAAAATAACAATAACAAAATAAGTATCAATTATTTATTATTATTTATTCATCCACTCAGACAGTAGAATTTGGATATTCATTATAACAAGAATGGCCGAACTCGGTGGTTTCGGGCAGGAGCAAGAGCCAAGGGACGTGTTACAAGATGATGTGACAGGAGCAAGTAGTGAGCCGGAGCTCGTAGATCAGTCTTATTTGAATCAGTTGACGTCCGAGCAACGGGCCAAACTCGAGGACGAATGGAAAGCTGAATTAGCAAAGGTAATCAATGTTGATTGAAATTGATAATCTCATTTATTGCCTAGATGGACTTAGTTGAGAAAACATTTTCTGCTTGCATGTATAACAATTATTCTCAACTCTAACATGTTTTATTCTACTGAATCGTCGAAAATACCGAATCGTCATCTAGACCGAGGATGAAATATCAACCCTTCGTCAAGTATTGTCGGCCAGACTGAAGCACGCCCAAGATCTCAAGAAGAAGCTCGGTATTGGCGCTTGGCAAGAGCTCACCAATGATCTGCAACAAAGTATCAAAACTGTGCAAGAGACAACAGCGTAAGTTGTACTACAATCGATATCGATCATTGCAGTGGCTGCCGTATGTTCATTGTTTCTTTGTAATTTGGTACTAATTATAATTTGATATTTGTCATCGATTGGTCTCAAATATGTTTAATCTCTTTGCTGCGCACCAAATGATGTACACTCGCAGTTCTGGGCTTGGAATATTCAACACACCGTAAGTGAATTAATACATCGATACATTCTACTCTGAATGTGTGTGTGTTTATGTATGTGCGAGACCACCATAAGAAGACTAATCCATACTTCCTTTCTCTGAATGTTGAACGGAACAGTTACCAGAAGACCAGTGAAACGGTCAAATTCGCAGCCGAAAAAACTACCGACATATTTGGTTCGCTGGGTGACAGTATTAGCAAGCGTCTAGGGGATGTGAAAAATTCATCCGCCTTCAAGAGTTTCGAGGAAAGAGTTGGATCGGCAGTAGGCACTGTGAAGCCAGGCACCACCAATCAGCCACCAAGCGAGCCGAGCCCACCGGCAATATGATCAGCGTTGGCTCAATTGAGGGTCGATGTTCGATCACGTCAATAATGGGGATTATTCGTTTGTTCGTTCGCTCATTGGTTTAGGCCATCCTACTATCACATCAATATTGGCCTATTGATAGTTTTCATTTTGTAGCTGATATGTAATAAGTGTGTGCGTGTCTTCATGTAATGTAATCGTTTTTCCCCAAATTTGTACACACAATTTGCACAATCATCGCGTCGTCATCATCATACCGCCAACAAAGAGATTGTGCCAAACTACAACCAGTACAGGCTAAAAAACTTCTCTTTATAGCGTTGCGAATCTGATTGGTAGATGTGGTTCGTGAATCAATTACAACATCATTTGTGTTAGTGTAATCGTTCCCAGTGCATGACATAATCGATCGCGCGTCAATATCTCGTCACTCTGCTGGCTTTGATAGTCGACCTCATGAAAGCTACATGAGGACGCTGAGGATCGATTACGACTACTTTGGCCTCTATGCATACATAATTGATATATAATTTTCACCAAAAGAAGTAACACCAGCGAACGTCAATTGTGTCACAAGGCAAAACACATTTGCAAAATTCGAGACCTCACGACAGACCCCGCGATAGCTGACCAATAGTGGATGCTGCGATTAATTATTTAAAACATATCATCATCATCATCATCATTGTTAGTCAGCGTCATTATCAGTGACAATTGATAGAAAATAATTCGCCTATTGACTAGTCACAAGTTGTCACAGATGCATGAGTGGCTCGCATACCAACACACGCACACACACAAACACACATTTTTATTATTATTTATTATGTTTCTATTCATCGTGCAATTATATCGCTTCTCGTGCATCACATAATTCACAGATCTCATTAATACATTTGCATTCATCTAATTGTTTTTATCATCATCATACTGAATTGAAATAAATATTTCGATCTTTACAAAACTAGAATTTGTAACGATGAATCTGTTATAGTTCATGCATGTTTTCATCGCATGATGATCGAATTGAAAGTAATGGGCGGGAAGCTATGAATATTCTAGGGCTCGAAATCGTTTTATTGTTTTTGTTACACCTCTGTCTATAAATGGGATACAACGACGATATCAGCAGGAGGATGAGCGGAGTTTTCCCGAAATATCGATTCTTGGAATTGAATCGAATTGGTAATATACAGTCAAACGCAAATAAAAGAGGTCGCAGCTGACTTTTTGATTCGCTGAGGATGAACGATATGCTGAGAGCGCCGCGGTGTGGCGAAAACTTGGGCAACTGGTGGAAGTACTAATAAACAACATCGCGCTCGAATCTTCTTAGTTTCGCCACGCTGCGGCGCTCTCAGCGTTTCGTTCATTGTTCGTTCGAATCAAAAAGTCAGCTGCGACCTCTTATTTGCGTTCGACTGTATGTGTGGAACAATGATTCAATTCGCCCCCCCCCCCTGTTGCTAGCATATTCTGTGTCGTCTGGACAGAAAACTCTTCTCGAGCCTTTCGACAGTCGAAAACCAGACAGAGACGAATGGTGTACACTCAAACACATAGAAAAGTAGTGAAATTTTCAAGACCATCCATTGCTCTCTGTGCTGGTATATTGTTTCCCGTGTCGCTTAGTGAGTGAGCAAGCGAGCGAGCAGTAGACACTAACAGACTGTCTGGCTCACTTACCGATAAATACAATGCACACAAACTGCATCGTTTCACTGTGGCTTACACACGACTCACCTCATGCATCAGGGCGACTCATCATGGCTTATCATTGTATACCTCGCACGGTGCATGAGGGCAGGACAACGAAGGGACTTCACAAAGATTGTACTGCGCGTACGCTAGCGTATGAGATGCTAAAATTAGACTTACATAACGAGTGTCTACACACTCTTTCCTAAATTCAATACCGCAACAATTCCTGATAACTTGTGTATTGAGTGGCGAGCTTGCTATCATCAGCTTGAGTGATAGATATCATGCAATGAATGAATGTTCACGTCAAATGTGTGAATGTGAATTGATGCTGCACTTTCGATGCCGCGAAGTGAGAAGAAATTATAAAGAGGTGATTGATTGATTGCCAATTACAATTACGTTACACCATCGTATGTTATGATCAATAGTGCCACAGACTCCATTCCGCTCTATGATTTTGAGAGAGGAAGTGAGAAAACAATGAAATAACTCGTTACTTGATTATATATACGACTACTAACTTTGTGTGTCTCTTGAGGATTTAATTGTTGATTGATTGATTGATGATCGCATTGCATTGCTAGAATTAGGAACAAATACAATTCTATACGATCAGCGAATTGCAGCTGCATCATATCCGCTGCAAATTTACATCCATAATTGCAATTGAAAAGTATCAATTCAGTGTTACTATATTCAAGGTTAATTGAGAAGAGACGAGACAAGACAGAACAAGATCAGCGTCCATTAAGAACAGAAACAATTAAGACACATCAAGAAATCAACAGTTATAATACTAGTAGTGATAATGACAAGTAAGTCAAAGACAACAATCAATGATGCAAATTACGCTGCTATGCTCGATTATGGCGCCGATGGATTGAGTAGCGCCATCGAGATCAAATACGATGATATTGCGAACACAGTTTCGCACCGCCACCACAATGGCAGCAAGACAACAGTGTCGCAATATTACGCCAAGCTTGCTGGGCTCAAATGTAACAACTACATCAATGTCATTAGCTGTCGCAACAATATTGGCCAGCAGCGGCAGCATCCACTACAACAACAACATATCAACGAAACGGTAAGTTTCCGAAAACCGTTTGCTGTGACAATTGTCAAGCATTTGTGTTACTCTAGAAAGGTAGTTTCTGAAATTGGCTTGAATTGATTGCGTTTCGTTTCATTTCATTTCGTTTGGTGTGTTGATTTCGACGATGCATTGTGTTCGCGAACAACAAAGTGTGTTCGTGCTATCAAAAAGCTTTCCACACTGAGGATGTGGAAAGACCTAAAAAAGAGGGGCATACTAAAAGTTGTTCGAAAGCAAGAATGTGTGTCGAGGCTATCTTTGTGTGTGTGTGTGTGTGTGTGTATAGCTTGAGTGCAGATAGAATGCACACAATAGTGTGGGAACTTTATTGACAATCGACAATGAATCGGAGCGACAATATCGATTTCGAAGAATATCGAATGTTCGACTGTCGGAATTACGATAATGCTCAACTCGAGCCATGAATTGGGCATTTCAAGGTAGTCGGGCTAACAAAAGCAACTTCACTTCTTTGTTCTCGCTTTTTCTTCAATCGAAGCTCCGAGATTCAAGTTGAGAGTTGAAATCTAAAAAGAGAAACAACGGCCATGACAATGACACCAACACCAACAACGACAGCAACGACGACGACGACGACGAAAAAATTGTGTGCCATTGCAACGGCGAATGTGGATCAAACCGCATCAAATTGTACCGTTGCTTTTGAGCTCTGTTGGCGCTGTTACGCAATCGAAGTGTCGCTATTGGTGTCATCCGTATGCCGTGCTATACTCGTTTACTTGCTTAGATAGCTCAATTCTGTTTGGATTGCTGCTCCTTGCTTTGCTTTGCTCTGCCCAACTGGTTCGCTTTCTTTGTAGGCCCTTCTCTTTTCATAAGATGCTCCTCTGAATGCACGTCAGTTGTTGCAGACAAATGTCAAAGTGCCGCATCGCTAAAGTTTTATTCATTCAAGCAGAAGCATCCAAAAGTAGAAGCACCTGTTATCTACTTACTATCAGCAGCAGCAGTTGATCAGCAGAAAAGAAAGAAAGAACTGACATTGAGAGCGAGCGAAACCGCTCGTTTGCCGGCGATCTCTTCGCTTGCCAAATAATCAACTCAAGTCGGTGACAACAACTTTACCGGCGCCAGTACGTTACCTGCATCATCTCCATGTAAAGAAGTGTCCGATATCTGCACTGAATGTGCCTGCTGTGTATGCTTGTGTCACTGCTTGTGAAGCACGGGAGACTGCTGAGCAACGGTTGTTGCCGGCCAAATCTATTCAACCGATAATAGAAATTAATAATAAGATTGTTCAGCTCGCGAAGATGAAAAGCGTGGCCAATGGCGAGCTCAATGGAACAAAAGAAAGAGATAGAGAGAAGCAACATAAAAGTAAAAATAAAATAAGGGTCTCGAGCTAGAGCTGGACCTTAAGATGAAGATGAATGTGAATGTGAATGTGAATGTGAATGTGAATGTGAATGTGAATGTGAATGT